>PNEQ01044682.1:0-25209 GCA_003012365.1 Medauroidea extradentata | reverse complement strand
TGTAGTTCCTTGGCACACTGCGACACGTGTAACGGGTTTACGTGCTTTGGGTTATTGTTGTTACTGAGAGATGTAGCTTGCAGGATGACGATACCAAAAGAAACACCCCTATTTGTTTTACGATTATTTATTTGCAGCTGCGATTGTGATCCAATATAAATAGGTGTACATTGTCAACAACCTAAATACCAAGATTAACTGGTGACATGACCGGAGATAGTTCGCCCAAAACAACTACTCCCGAGTGTCTGCCTAAGACAATAGAGACGCGCACGGTATTGCGGTTTACAAACTTAGTACTCGTAATTTGCTTCACTCATGAAGATGGCTTTACTATTCTATATGGTGCTATACCTTGGCACGCCTGGAGCTACTGAGTACAAGAGAGAACAGAAAAATTTTAAACCAGATGAAATTTAATCAGAGCGATTTCGCCCCCGAGGCTTGACTTCCCCACGCCAGCGCTCCCGTACACGTCCTCCCTGTCCCGCCATGACACTTCGACTGATCAAAGCATTCAGCCGGCCATCTCCCGGCGACCGGTCACGAGCTCCGATGTACGACGACTAACTTTCCTGGGCGGACACTCTGACTTACTCGGCCGAGCGGCGGAGGGATACATCAGGATCCAACTTGCCTAAAAAGCTGGTTAATTGACGTTTATAACCTAAAAATTGTATGTAAGATAGATACTGATAAATTCACAAAGCATTTTACCCCATACTACCAGCTAAATATTCATTAGTTTATTAATTGGGGATGTGCAGCGTCCTCAATCTGTCGCGGATCACCACCTTTTCAGTGTTGTTGCACACGACGCTACCACCCACGTTGGTCGAGAAACGCCCTGCAGAGTCCCCGCATTCCAGCACGTCCCTGTTCGTGCCTCCAAGCGAGTGAACTCTGACCTGCCTGCCAGATAAATCTATCTAAGCACTGGCTAGCTCCGAGCTTATTTGAAATTGTAAAAGCCAGCACTTCTCTGTACGTGCTTCCAAGCAAGAGAACTACGACTAGCCTGCCAAATAAATCCTATTCCAGGAGAAGCAAGCTAATAAGCCACTTGAAATTTAAATAATCCAAACAAAGCAAAATATAAGAAAAGTTTACTTAGAAAAGTTGCTTGAAATTAAATTAGCTTTAAAATGAGTCCAAACACGATATAAATCCGATAAAATTGACACGTAAAATCAAATACTTTTCTCTTGCTTTAAAGTTAAATTTAAAATTAAAAAGAAAATTTTAATGTAAATTTCTCTATTCGCATCCCCAATTAATATGTTGGATCCCGCCGTATACATCCTTATACCTGGTTAAGTTCGCCTACTAAATTTGTTATAAACAAAGAAAAAAATATTAATTAAGACAAAAAAAAATTGAAATTACTGTATGATAAGAGACCAAGTAAGTGCTACGTGCCAGTGCACGTCACAGTACACACTTCAAAACTTTATTGGGGGCAACAAAATTGTTTTCTGGTCACTACAAAAAAATTTGATAAGGTCCATTTTAACAAAATATTTTGCAGTGACTAATAAGTATTTTTTTCAGTGCGTCTGTGCACATTTTTCGATGTTCACTGTTTACAACATGATGGAATTCAGTTACAACAGGTCGTAAAATAACTTCGTGAATGGTGTAACGGGAAGTGTAGCAGAACTATCTCTCATTTCGCCTCTTACGCTTCCTTAAACAATTCTTGTATTTCTCTTTCTTCCTATCAAAGTTACAATTACAAGCATTCACAAAGCCGCATCTGTTTCTCTTTACTTGTATTACGTTTGCCGCGTACTCGTGTTACCTGCAAACAGTGTAGATGCTGAGAGGTTTTTCAGCAAATATAACCTTGTACTTTCATACAGAAGAACATTTAACATGTTAGTTGTATTCTACAAGACTAACATGTCAGGCCAGGAGGATTGGCCTATAATGCCGACACTAGTTACATTTTTTAAAGTAGACCATTGATGTATGAAGCTGGGGAAACTAATACACGTAGAAAACTGTCACAAGATGATTTACTAAAAAATTCAGTTTACAAAAGGGCGTAAATTAAGTACTCTTTTTTCACAGCGTAGCTCGGTTCACGAGACTAAATAGAACTCGTAGACATTGTCATTAACGAGTTAAGTTCAAAAAAGGCACACTGTAAATTTACACATGGCAAATACATACGAAGAGGGAGGCCGTAGCCTCCCGCACCCAAACGGCCTACAGACGCGAGTGGAAAATAATTTAGGAGATTATCGTAGACAGTCCGAAATAAAGTAAAAGAAAGATAAGACCCCGGGTGCTACTCGCGTCTGTTAAATTGCCACTCCACCATTACTTCATCAATATTGATGGGCCGAAGCCCCGTCACGTCCGTCCTTCTCGGAGTCACGACTTTTTATTACACAATTTAGAGTGGCGAGAGGGTAAGCCTTGGACACGGAGAATTCCCCGAAGGCAGAGACTTCTGGCGGTGGGCTCCCAAAGCTCCAAATGATGAAACTCGGGAATGTCCCACGCCGTTGGCCACAGCCTCTGCACCCCCCTTGCCCAAAAGAGAGCCTAGAAATATTCCAACTGCGCTGTACCTCGGGACAATGACACGTGCAAGGCTAACCTTGAAAGTTCACAGTGCCCTTGGCTGACGCAACCCGAACCCTCCAAACTTCAATTTCCACCCCCTTCCCACGATTCCAAAAGAGAGCTTATCAAAATACAAAGCAATCTCGCGCTGCTGAATTTAATACTATCTCTATTTAAGTTCCTAAACCGAACCACACACCACAACAAGGAAATAATACACCTTTCTCAATGTCACAAACAGTGCTGAAAGAAGAAAGCTTGGAAACCTGTTCAATGTTAAAATTTAATCAGTGATCCATTTTATTTGTTCCTTATAAAAAACATTGTCTTGTATCTCGCATGTTTGATAAGTTTTGTAAGTATGTTTTTTTTATAGAAAATTAACTTTTGCTATATTTTTTAACTTTTTCATTAAATATGCTACAAAATGCTACAAAGCTCTTTTCAAAATACTACAAAATGCTACAAAATAAATTTCAAATTGCTATTTTCATGTACCGTTAACTATAAGTGGGGGTTCTGTACCCTAAATGCTGTGATGTAGCAGAGCAAGACTGATAAAACATTTGTTGGCTGATACAAAACAATTTCATTGGTCATTAAATGTTATTTCTTTGAAAACTCTTAGGCAGTCAGTAGCTAACAGGAAAAGAAAGACAAAACTCTGGACATATGTACGATAAAATTACTTACAGTATGTAAATTATCAAAGTGATGATGGTCCCTATTTGAAATACTAAGTTGTAAATTCCAGAAACACCTTTTTTTCCCCCAACTATTGGTGTTGGTGTGGGAAGCAACTAGCATGCTTACTCTACATGCCAAACACAGTGATAAAAAACAAATAACTTACAATTTTTATTTATTTTAGTTTATTGCCCTATGATGTAACTAGGCATTCTACAATTTAAATTTGGCAACTAAATTGTATGTAATGCATTTGGTAAATGTAAAAGAGCTTCAGTGAGAAATATTTGGTTATTTATCCAAAAATAAAGTGTGATGACACCTATCAATGTTGTATTTTTTCATTCTCATTTCATTCTAATAATAAATGTGTCTACACCATTGAGTACTGCATTCTAAGTGAAAATGTCTACATGTTTGGTAAATTAATGTGAAAATTATATTAATAGGAAACACATTTTTTTGCTTGAAAGGTAAATAAGGGACGTGACATATTGTATTATGCGCAGTAGGTTAGGCCTACAGCAGCTGTATGTTTTAACTTTATTTTTTGTTTAGGAAATTGTTGTTCATGAGCAGTTAGGGTGTCGTTTGGCTCTAAATATGTAACTTAAAAAATTTATGTGTCATTAAATTTTTACATTTCTGTCATGGCAGCTCATTGATTTATATATTTGGAGAGTGGAGGTCGAAATTCGGTCTTGTCGGTTTGAAAGAACAACTTGGTCATACCAATAAATTTTTGGCAATGGTGAGTGTGCTTTATTCCTGTACTATGTCTCTATAGCAATTAAAATTTCAGTACTTAGAAGCATATTTTGCAGAGTGCCACAGTGATTTTTTGTGTGTGGTTGTACACGCAGATAATTTTTCTCCAATTTTGATGGTGTAGGATGTTTTACCATGTTCTTTTCTTGCCGCAATTGAAAGAACATCTGGAGAAAATAAAGAATTAGACAACTAAAGACTTTAAATGTGCACTAGCAGTGACTGCATGCGTTATTGAACAGCTGTCGCAGTTCATTGACCTTTTTCGGTGACGGCATGCTGTAACCTATGTATTTTCACCGTAATATTTTGCTGTGTAACACAACTCACAAGAGTATTGTTTTTAGTTACTGCGTACACGAGAAATAGGCATATGGCTTGTAATTATGTAATTTAAATATTAGATTTTTTACATGGTTAAAAGTGTGAAATAACTATGAAACCCTTTAAATATTTGTGAAAAAAGATTAAAATCAATTAAAACTGCAAACATGGACCAATATTACTACAGAGAAATAATAATTAAACAAAACAAGAAATATCTGAAAGAAAAAGGAAACCCTTTAACAATTGTGCCTCAATTTATTTGCGACGAAACATCCACCAAGGCATCTGAATTTGCGTGAAACATCGCTTTTAACAAAATTATACTGAAATTCGCAGCAAACTAATAACTATGCCAAATTTTGCAGTATTTCGCAAGTGTCCTTAAATATTATCTTATTCGCCCATGTACCCCATGCACTTTTTTTTTTTTTTTTTCCCCTTCCTTCTTCAAAATTTGGATCACAAAAATGAGGGTGCGCGGCTTACATGGATAATTTGTATTTGAAGTCAGCACGCTACGTGGGGAGGTAACTGGCATGTGCGGAGACTTGACAACAGTGCGGATGGCTAGGCACGCATGCACACAGACATGCAGGCGGAGGAATGCTGGCGGCGTGATCGATAACTAGTCACGCGTTTAGACAGCATTGTTCTCGGCACGTAGCAGATGATACAAGTTTTTTCATAGTGACTACATACAGTAATATCTTGGTAGATCTTTGAAATAAAAATGTCAAAATGACGATTGCGTTCGTTTACAGTGAGTGAGAAGCTAAAAGTAATTAAAGAAGCAGAATAAATAGGAAATTGAGCAGTACGTAGTAAGTACGATATCACAGTGCCGTGTATTAGAGATTGGCACTAAATGAAAAACACGTTACAGGATACCGTAGCAACGTTAACAGTTCGTCATGACAAAACACTTTGGTCTACTTAGGCCGGATAATGCCGGTAATTTTTTTTTGCTTCACGTGTTTAGTGTTGTATCACACGTTGCACGCCTCATGTACTTTGTTTGCACTTTTGTTGCTTCGCGTGAACTCTTGTACAACGTAATGATGATTGTATTACATTACTAACTGTTCATTTAGTTGATTTTTGGACTCGTTTCGCATTTTGTTGGTAAGTTGCTAATTCTTTGTGTATTCATATTAGTGCCACGTGATCAAACTGTTTTGTGTCCGTTATCGTTCAGAGTGGTGGTAGTAAATACGTGTAATGTGTGGTATAACATTTGGAACATCATAAATTTTGTACATTCACTACGGCTAAGACACACATTTAACACAACCTTCTGCTAATTTTAGCCACGAATTTGCTTGCCAGCGACTACCTGAAGTCTACAACGTTAAGTTTGAATTTTCTTTTTAATTCCCCCACCCCCAAACTTGTTATTGAAAAAAGGAAGTGCGGTTTTTACATGGGTGCGAAAGGATACATGGGCGAATACGGTAACTAACACACTTGCTTGTTCACTCTCTTCAGACTCTGTCTTTAAGTGTGGCAGACTGACAACAGCCAGACTCAAGTTCTTCTTGAAATAAGGTAGTGGTGTGTAGTCCTGTACACAATAATTGAATGACCTGTAACTAACTTAATCATTTCCCATTTCCAACTATATATGAACAGACACATTAGTAATACACGACAGCATGACTCAAAAATCTCATTAACAATACTGGTAACTAATTGAAAATTGCAAAGGGAATTTTGTATGAGAGTGAGAAGTGGTGGAAATTAGCCACACTTGAGATATACTGATAAATGAAAGCAGTGCGACAATAATGGAAGATGCTGTGACAACACAGCATATGCCAAGGTCAAAGTTCTCTCCCATGCATCTACTCACTCTATTCACTGACAGGCGAAATGCTGCACTCTTGCAGATTTCAGCAGCACACACTACTGCTTTTGCATTGATGTCGGCGTAATTTGCTGTTGCTATGCCGGTTAGCCTAACTAATATTATGATACCCAGCAAAGTTTACAGGAATATAAAAATTCAGTGCAGCCTCCTAAAACATTTTAGGGTCTCACTTCAACTCCAATTATTTTTTGGGGCATGAAAATGGCTTAGCTGTTATTTTCAGAATTAGTTTTATCTGTTACGTTTTCAGAGTTAACTTTTAGCATACATCATTACATGTATCTTTGATAGGGTACCAAAATATATTTAATGTTCAGACAAGTCTCTGACAGGAAGATGGTAATGAGGCAAGTGAGCAAGAGGTGGCTTTAGTGCCCTCATGATTCCTGGCTTTGATCGTGCAAAATAGATGTAGGCATGGGTAACCTTTAATGATATGGAAAATTGAACTATTTGTTAATTTTATTTACATTTTCCAATGGTATTTAGAATATATTTGATTTGTGTGTTGATAGGTGTTGTACTTGGTAAATATGGGGGAATGATCAGGCAGCTGTATGTTCCTTTCTTCATGGGTCTTGGTGGTCCCATTGCTTCAGGCAAACAATATATGCCATGGATTCATATTGATGACATTGCTGACATCTTTGCATTTGCCATAGAAAATGACAATGTGCAAGGTGTATTAAACGGTGTTGCTCCACAGGTATGACAATTATTGGATTACAATTTTTTATGCATACTGTTATCAAAATTATGTTGCTATTCACTTTGTTTGGTATGCAATTTGTAGATCATCACCAACAAAGAATTCACAGATGCGTTTGCGAAGGCTTTGTGGCGGCCAGCATTTATTCCATTACCAGAGTTTGCAGTGAAATTGGCTTTTGGTGAAGAGCGAGCAAAAATGATGACAGAAGGCCAGAAAGTGATTCCAAAAAGGACTCTAGATTATGGCTTTCTATACCAATATCCAGACATTACTTCTGCTCTTGAAGCAGTGGTTGCCCAGTAAAACAGCAGTCCATTGTATATAACATAGTTTATATTGCCTACAACACTTTTAAAGACTGGTATTTTTTTATAGTTCTTTGTTGAAGTTTTTAATGTGTGATTTGATTTTGGAATTAAATTATTTATTGCATATATAATTTTATTTAACATTTCTCACAGCTTTAATATAGTACATTAAGGCCATGCTCTCTAGGTTCTAGGTTTTTAACTATATTAATTTTTTACGCCTAAACGAGAGCAGATACTAAAAATCTGTTCGGCAGTTTTGTTTAAAATTGTCTACTCTATGTTGGCTGATTTTTTCAAGGCAGAAAATATTATGGCTTTAGCTAATTATGTAATTAACGAAATTCTGATTGACTTTTTAGTCGAAATCGTATAATTTCTTGCTTTGAAAAAAATTAGCTATCGCGGCAAAAGCTATTTTAAACAAAACTGCCAGACAGATTTTTTATATCTGCTCTCGTTTAAGTTTAAAAAAATAATTATTGCAAAAACAGAAGAAACTAAAGAGCATGGCTTTAAGGCACCGAGTTACGTAAGGGTTACGTTCTTGAGTCCGTTACGTAACTTGGTTAATCCATAAGTCGATTGTATGAACTGTACTTCAATGCAACTTCAAAAAAGACTAACATTTTTTTTTTATTGTAATGTTTTAGAAGCAACAAGTCCATTTGTAGAACCTAAAGGCAATGAGTAAAACGTACATACAATGGAAATAATACTGTAAACACCCTTAACGAGGGCAATATTAATCAACATTATTAGTTTTGTAAATCGCGGGGTACGCTTGACAAGAGTGCAGCAATGTGCAGGTGGACCGAGCCGGCCTGGTGGAGAATTGACAACACTGTGTGTGGCTTGTCTGTCGCGGCACTCTCACATATGCTTGCAAGCACAGCACAATGTTCACAATGCTGGGGCGGTTCCTGTTATACACGTCTACTGAGTGAGCGTAAAGTACATAATGTGCCACATACAAGATGAAATTTGAACTGTGTCGTTCTGCAACAAAAAATTTAAATGTGCATGTAGTGTAAGTTCACTATTAACCTAAATGCTTTTAAGATGAAAAAGTCTAATTTTTCTGGGTGAGTGATACAATCTTTTGCGACCTCGAATCCAGGCATAGAGGGGCCGTGGTGGCCGAATGTTCACACCATTTGTTTCCAACCAAGGCGATCCAGGGTCGGCCCCCGGATTTTCCCATGTGCAAATCGTGTTGGATGATTCCACCAGTCGGGTTTTCTCGGAGATCTCCCGTTTCCCCCATCCCTTCATTCTGGCGCTGCTCCAACTCACCTCATGTCACCCCTCACCAACGCTAAAGACTTCGATGTTAATTGCTGAATAAAAAAATAATTCTCACTGACTCCAGGCATAGATTTTTCTTCCTTCTAAATAAATGATAGTTTCATTGACGTTAAATGTTTGCTAAAAACATTCTCGATAATTTTTTCAGCTAGGATATGAATAATTTTGCTCGCCACGCCCGCATCTACACTTGCGACCTCGTGATCTAGGTGTGACGATCTGCATGCTTCTTGAATTTTAAAACACTCAGTGCTAACTTACACATGCTCTCCTGTTTCTACTGTTTTTGCAAAAAAATTGTTCTTTAAGCCTGAGCATCTATCAAAAACATTTTTTGCAGTTTTGTTTAAAATGGTTTTCTCTATGTTCACCAATTTTTTCAAGTCAGAAAAGGCTATCTATGGTTTTGGCTAGTTATGAAAGTAACAAAATGATTAACTAACTTTTTAGTCGAAATCGTGTAAATTTCTTGTCTTGAGAAAAGTATCTGTCACGAGTTACAACTGTAACACGTCTTTTTTCCCGGCTTTCGTAAACAAACCATCGTGCTTTTTACTATCTGTTTTGAGCATTCATTCTTACACTTAAATAACATTTCATCGGTGAACAAACAGTATCTGCCGAAATAATACTGAGTCTTAAACCCTACGCAGAGAAGGATCTCTGCTTTCCTTTGCAACTGAAGTGATCAACAAAACGCGGAGAAGAGAGACAGAAATACACACACACAGCAAGTGTCACACATGTGCCGCATGAGGTGTTTTGTTGTCTGCCACGCAAGCTGTTTTTTGCGGAATAGGCTCTGGCCTCAGCGGTGTCTAGGGCTGATTAAGGGGCGCATGAGTCAATGAACGCCGTGCAGAAGCCGATGAATATCGCACAGGATGCAGCTAAAATTATCCCACTTGCACTTTAGCGGTTGATTCACCTGGTCCTGTGCCTTGTACTGGAGGCACAGCTCTGGTAGAGGGCCGACAGCTGGGTACTTTCTTAAGTGGGGAAATGACTACTGTACCACAGGTCTTGTGCACAAGATTCCCTACACTGCTGTGAAGCCTACATTTTTTGTGCTTCAATAAACTAACATTCTTCACTAATCCAGGATTATAATGACTTCCTCTGACATTAGTTAGACTGCATGAGTATATTCGGGTTCAGTTTTAGTAAATGTATTCAGAAATATGCACATAATTTATAACACGAGTTACAAGTTCACTGGTTTCTTCACAATTGCTATACTGAATACAATTACTGGTTACCATTACAGTCACTGATTTGCACAATGTAGTAGAGCTCCGATTTAATGAACTCTGGAATAACGTAAACAGCAATTTAATGAAAGATGTTTAGGAACCTTCAAAAAATAACAGAAAATATATTAAATAACTAGTAATATTAGTAAAATAGACTGTAAATTGTAATGTAAGTCTATTAAAAATATCTTCAGTGGCCACAATATATACTTATTTCTAAAACAGACTGTAAATTGTAATGTAAGTCTATTAAAAATATCTTCAGTGGCCGCAATATATACTTATTTCTCAGCAGATAGTCTTAAACCATCTGCCGAGAAACAAAAAAAAAATAGTTAAAATTCATTGAAAACTTTGACAGTGGAATGGACTTTCAAATGAGCACGCACAGCTGAGGAAACATTGTATTGCGTAACTAGCGTGCGTCTGGATCCTTCCTCACAACCAGCGGGAGCATCTTGACCGGGCAGGTGAACAAGAATCTAAGTACCCAATTTCCACATGGCTGGTCGTAGTAGCGAGGCTTGACTATTACCAACTTGGGTAGCCTGAGATACACAATGCACGTTACGTTGTAATGCATAGTTGTAGTTATTTTTTTATAAGAGGACATTAATCTCCATGCAAAAATTCAGTGTGACATATTTATGTTTAAAATGAAAATTTTGTAAAATATGTGAAAATATGAAAATGCTATTTTTACGGGCCTCTTTAACTATAAGTAATCTAATGTAGTTAATCTAGTTCTCTCAATCACGTCACTGCAGATTAACTGGGTTGATACCAAACACTTTCAAGAAATTAGCATGGTTCACTTTTTAGATGCAAACTCTTCACTTGACGTCGATGTCAACTCATCCCTTACTAACAAAGTGACTTTTCGTGAAGTCAGACGAGGCAATCTGCTGTGTTTGGAAGTGCACAAAATGGCGGAGTAAAATTCCCTGCATACTGTATTTTTTTTTACTAAACTTTAGTTTACAGTACTTTAATTACAAATTACTTTAATTACAAATGAATGCGTGAAAAAGGGTATGTCTGTATACTTGAGCACAAGTGAACTTCCACTCGGTACATATTCTGTCTTATTGAAAGCAATTTGTTTGTTTTCACAATTTTCTAGTTTTTTTCGTTAGTTGCAACATCTGTTCATCCATGGAAAACGCAATGAAATGTTTGTATTTACAAAAAAGTTACAGTTTGCCATTGTTTCTTGAAACCAGATGAACAAAAGCTAAACATATTTAAAACAATAACAGTAAAATTATCTGTCAATAGATATCAAAAATATATTTGGACGATTAATGCGAAAAATATATGACATTAGGATCAGTGCATAGTTTTTTTTTCTTCTTCCTCCTCCCCAGGATCAGTGCATAGTTTTTTTTCTTCTTCTTCCTCCCCACAGTTTTTTTTGTAAAAATTTTTTTTTCTTTTTTCATAATTTTTTTGTAACTCTGAATTTTCATAAGTCGCAGGTTTCGTAACTCAGGGGATTACTATATGTGGTTTGTAAGGTTACTTCTTATAATTGCTGTGTCGTGAGATGAAAAACTACGAAGAAACGACAATAACCTGTCATAAACGGTGACAGTTGTGATTTTAAATGAGTGCATTACATGGCAACTGAAAGCAGACTGCCCGTGCGACAAGCGAAGAAATATAGAAATGGTCTTGTACACCCCACCCCCACCACCTTCCCTTTTTTCTCCTTTCTGAACCTATTGTCAGTCAGCACTTGTCATTACGTCTGGGCCTGGCAACAGTAATGCAAGCATAGAAACAAGTGCATCAATAACCCAGCAAGATACATACCCTCTACACCATCACCTACTTATCTTAATTAACTAATCCCGTGATCTCTTCGCCTTGCCTTTTAGTAAGCTATGTATAGTGTGAGAGTGGTATTCAGTTTTCTGTTATGTTTTGCAATATTTATTATTATGTATATGAAAGTTTGGAAGGTTGCATTTGGACCAACACCCAAAGAGTATCGTTGTGGGAGACATTGTACTTTGCATCATGCATTGCACACTACATGTGAAATGCTACGGTAGACACAGCACTCTACTTCATTCACTCCAGAGACGTGCATACACATTTCTTGAAGTGGTTGCGATACCGTAAGCATGCAAGTAGGTTTGAAAATTAGTGGGGCAAGGGGGGGGGGTGGTTGGGAGTGGGACGTAAAAAGGCAAACTAATCAGAGGGCAAGTCCAAAAGTTTCCAAAACTGAGCCACATACACTGCTGCTGCTACACACAAGTGACCTTCATCTTTCACGTCTCTCACCCTGCACCTACATGATCCTGACCGTGCCTTGTCTGCTGCATGCAGGCACGTCTAAAAGCTAGTGTACAAAAACAGTTCAAGTATTACATTGGGTAGGCCGCCAAACTGAGTGACACTGCGCATATATTTTATCTCTCTCCATGCGAAAAAGCTGCAGTGTAAATTACTTGGATTTTTTTAATGTATTGAATGATGACAAAATGTTATGGCACTAAATTACGTGACTGTGCAAATTATGTGCATGATTATGGTATGTAAATACTCCCTGAGGTATACACAATTCAAAATGCATTGGTTTCTGTATTACCATATTTACCCAGGTACAAATCACTATTGTATTTTTTTATTTGAATTATAGAAATAAAAAGGAATACAAGAAATATACATGATGCCCAAGTTGTTTATTCAGTGCAATGTAATGATGTGGCTATGTTAGTAAACTGCCAGTGAAAGTTTCCATGCATGGTAATTTTTACGGATTTATGTTCCAACACACTTATACACCCGTGCATTTACACTACACACGTGTGTGTGTGTGTGTGTGTGTGCACAGTGTAACAGGTGTCTTTGTCATTCATAGTGATTAAATATAATGTACAATGTAAATACAGTTACGTTAGAGTGTAGTTGTAGAGAGCCAGTTGAAATAACATTTTAATCAGAATTGTTTGTTTAATTTTACCCAATTACAATAATTTGTTTAATGTAATTTAGTATATTTAATTTGGTTTTGAATACTGGCGAGAGGTGCAGGGCTTGAGAGGATTTTTCTAATATTTTCACAGCTACTTAACCCTTAACGCAGTAGGAAAGGGAAAGTTGTAAACATGGGATAAGAGCAGGTGTGGGATACAGAGCTCAGAGGCTGTGAAAGCAGGTCAGCACAGGGGCGTGGCTTCACCTACTCCCTGCAGTGCAATTTATTACTAACTTTATTATCAATCATAAAGGGTTCAAATTTTGTAAATAAGTTCGAATGTATGGTAATGTTAACCTCTGCCAATTCGGAAGAGAAATAATAAACAGATACAAAGGAAAGTCTGGGTTTGACAGTGTCAATATCCACAGAACGCTACAATTGGTCAGAGGTTTAAGGGGAGTGTTTTTGAGAGAGAGCACAGGCCTACGTGCACAATTTTGGAAGAAAAAAAAATTCAGAAAAATTTAAAATTTGTCAACATTATGTATGATTTAATGCTGTACTATTTTATTTACGTCCTCTGTACGAAAGAAAAAAATTAAGTTATAAAGTATCACCCAATCCAAAAAAATTTTTTTTGAAAAAAAAAAAAAAATATATATATATATATATATATATTAGAATTTTATAGCGCATAATACTGTTTATTGTTTTACGGCAACTTATTTTGTGCAAACAAATTCAGGTAAGAAAATCGCATCACTTCCATGTATCAAAAACGTAAACAATCAGCTGTTCAAGAGCACGGGTCGGACGAACAAAGTACATGAGGCGTGCAACGTGTGATGCAACACTAAACACGCAAAGCGAACTAAAATTACCGGCATTATACGGCCTAAGTAGACCAAAATGTTTAGTCACGACAAACTGTTAATGTTGCTACGGTAACTTGTATTTCATTTTGCACCAATCTCTAATACACGATGCTGTGATGTATTTATGACGTACTGCGCAATTTCCTATTTCTTCAGCTTCCTAAATTACTTTTAGCTTCTCACTCTCTGTAAACGAATGCAATTGTCGTGTTTTCATTTTGATTTCTCAAAGAACTATCAAAATACTAACGTACCGAGTCACTACAAAAACACTTATCTGCTACGTGCTGAGAATAATGCCGCCTAAACACGTGACTAGTTATCGATCATGCCTCCAGTTCAGCATTCCTCCGCCTGCATGGCTGTGTGCATGTGTGCCTAGCCTACTGCGCTGTTGTCAAGTCTCCGCGCACGCCAGTTACCTACCCACATAGCACGCGGACTTCAAATACAAATTATCCATGTAAGCAGCGTACCCCCATTTTTGTAATTCAAATTTTTTTTTTGGGGGGGGGAGAACCTACGCAGGGTACATGGACGACTATGGTACACAAAATAAACTCATATGAAGGCATGTGGTACATGGTTGCCAGACATCAGCATTCTCATTTCTTGTGAAATACACATGGGGGGGTGGCTATGTGTGATATTTTAGCTTTTCCAAATTTGAGTTTCAAAACTTAGGGGGGGTCCTATGTGCGCGGGGGGCCAATGTGCGCGTAAATACTGTATTTTATTATTAAGGTTTCTTGTGGTCATCACCAGGGTTTTGACGTACCCATGGTTCCCGGGAACGCAGGCATGGATGGCCACAAATTTCGAGCAAGATTATATTTTTGACTCTTTCGTTCTTGTCATCAATGGTGGACACTCTGAGGGTGTTTATTCTTCTTGGAGACGCTGCGGTGTGCACTTTATTTGAGAGAGAAAACTAAGTGTGAGGTTTCATTACTATAAATCACCTAGAATATCTAATGGGACTGACAAACTGAGGTCAGAGTTTCTGAAGTATCTAGAGAAAGAAAGTCCGGTGTTATTATTCAGTATTAGTAGCACCTCGCACATAAATTGGTTACAATAGTCGGATGCCTTCTTCCCTCACAAGCGAGTCGACTCAAATTGCCACATGAAGGAAGGGAACGCAGGCTGTAGCTGCCAGTGTCATGCGCACTCTCCCTGTCCCTGCTGCTCAGCTGCAATGCTGCTGTACCATGCGTGCAATAATACTGTCACGCATCACTCGGACTAGTTGTGTGCGTTTCCAGTGGCTGTACACTTACATGTTTGTAGACAATGCTCATTCATATATGTACACGAAAGAAACTACATATTTATACTTACAGAAATGTAATCATATACAGTAGAATCCTGTCATAGTGAACACGGAAATAGTGAAAACATGGTATTAGCAAAGTTTTTTTGAGGAACCGTTAAAGAATTGCAAAAAAATTCCATGAAAAATGTGAATTTTATGACTAGAAACATGTATGGTGAACCATGTGAAGCAGGCTTGCAGCTAGATTCGTGATCATGTGAAGCAGTCTTGCGGCGATGTACGTGACCTTGTGAAGTGAGTAGGTATTCGTTAGCTGGATGCAACCCTCGCGCCGCCACTCTTCCCCCCTCCGAGACAGCCCGCTGGCACCATCATGTGAGTCATGCTTCTGCCTGGACACATCGCTTCCCTCCCCAAACTAAGCATGCGTTGTTCTAAAAATATAATTGTGCCCTTTATTTCCCCCATCCCTTTTCAACCCAGGTGACAGTTGGCTATGTTTCCGTAGTTAATCATTGTGCTTTCAACTGTGTTTAGTTCCACATACAGCTTGCGTTTCGGATTTCAATTTTTGATTACGATTTTGGATTACGACTTGAACTACGACTTTGGATTACGATTTTGGATTTTGATATACGTACAGTTGTGCCCTGCAACTACATCGGCTACTACAACGCAACCACGACAGTATTCTCAATGCCCGCCAAAAAATTTTGAAGAAATAAAATAGAAAAAGTTAACATCGCAAGCAGGAAAGACCATTTAAAATACTGTACGTTCATTAGAATTCAGCTATAATTAGAAGCCCGGAATTTTCGGAAATGGGAACGAACAGTCATAAAATGGGGAAGTTATTTGGGGTGGGGTGGGGGAATAAAGAGAGGAAGGCTTCGATGCCAGACACACTGCTGTAAGGCACTCCAAAAAAACTTCCGCTCAGCTCAGATGACGACACGGCTATTTGGAACAAGAACTGCGTGTTCTGACTGAATAATGGCGGACATATGCTGTTTCTTCACTAAGAATAATTGCAGCCGGCTGTGCTATACCTGAGTCACTCACACAAACCACACATACAGAAGAAATGTATCTGGGAGATATGATGGCGCTGTCTCTGTCCCTCACACACGCACTCACACAACTACTCATGCTTATCTCTGCTTAGCTTGCTACAGCTCAAATTTTACTCCATAGTCCTTGAGCTTCTTGAGATAGGCAGCAAGGATGGCGGATGAGAGGACACGTCCTGTGTCAGAGCATTTGCTGTTCTGATTATCACCTTCATGCTCACACAGTCGGTCATACGTGTTTTTATCTTTTAGTTTAGTGGCAATTTCAACATTTACTGTACACTAATTATAAATTATAATTTAACACACTAAATGTCCCATAAACTTGAGCGAGAACCAATAAAGCCTTGCGGGTTGGCCGCTGCATTGTTAAAGTATCGTACACACCATCAGGAACAACGTGGGAACAAGAGTAAGTCACTTTTTTTTTATCTTGGAACGAGTTTGGACAGCTGAAGGGGAAGAAAGAAAAATAAAATAAAAAGTAAAAAAAATCACGGATGGTGGGCAGTGTGTGAAAACGAGCATGTCTACCTTTAGCATTGCTTTTCAACGAACTTTCTGTCTAGATTTGGTAGCGCTCTCATAGGTCAGACATGTTTTCTGTCGACACACTGCCGGAATAAAATCACGAACTTGTGACCTTACTCAGTCAATGCCTACACGTGCGCCCACTTTTGTTCCTACCTACTAATTGGCTTAAAACTTAACTTCGTGCCGCCACTAAACACAGTTCATGACTATGCGTGAAAATAAAGCAACTACCAGTTTTGGCGTCGCTTATTTTTGCCGGCAAATAACACTGTCCAACTGACAAGTGAACAGTTACATTCACCCGTCCAAGCTTATTTTTGTGTGTCTCGGGCACGCGCACAAATTATTCGAAGCATGCCACAGTGTGAAAGGGCACACAGAATTATCATCAGAGCATGCATGCTTAAATAAATAAATAAATTGCTACACTCGTCAAACTGATTACATTGGTCTGCAGCAGCCGGCAGTGCAATCATGTTGACTGCCGGCACGTGCACTCTTGCTGCGCGCCCGCACGGGCGATACACCTTTGAGGTGGTCCAGCGATTGATAGCCATACTTACATGACGCGGCGGAGTTTTTGACCCGTTTTGACTTAGAAAATAGTTGCACCCATACTTGTTGGGTAGCATTGTAACCAGAACATACTTACCTGTTAAAATAAACCTATATTTCCTAAAAATATTGCACTACTTTGTAATTAAATAAGATTAGACTGTTTTAATGCAATTTTTGGGTTTAGGGGTTAGAATCGGCCAAATTCTGCTATAGTGAAGTTCAAACCCAGAACCGTGACATTTCGCTATAACGAGACTCTACTGTACTACTTTTAAATATTTTCCTGCAAATATTTTTTAGACAAGTGTTTGTATACATTCTCTATTACTGTACATGCAACATTGTAATGGTAAGGTAAGAAGGCTAAGTCTCGTCGACAGCAAGGTCATTAGTGACGGTGATACACAACTTAGTACAATGACAGGAGCTTGGAAAGGAGTTGGACATGCCCTTTGTTAAACAACCATCCCAGTATTAACCTACAGCGATTTCAGGAAACCATGAAAAACCGAAATCAGGATATTTCATTTTAAAAACACATTTTTAAATTATAATTCATTGAAGCTGCAGTAACATAAAAAGTTCCATTTTAATGTAATTTTTTTTTTCGTTTTGGGGTAAAAAAAACTCTGATATGATTTTACAAGGTCAGTATCACGCATCAAAATTAGGGTTCTGTTTTGCATATGTAGTTCCACGGAGATAGCTAAAGCAGCTGATTAGCTCCTGGCATTGTGAGAGACCATATACCCTACACAGGAACAGTCTGCTCTTTACGTCAAATATTGTGTGTCTGCATTATTTGTGACAGTTTGTAGTAAATTGTTTCTCCTGTGTAGCTTCCTGAAAAGTAGCCGGTAACAAGAGTATGATTTTTTTTTTCCATGGTAAAATTATTTGTCATGGAGTGGCAAGTCTTGAGATATAGATGTTCATAAATCTTAAATAAGTCAAGACCAGGACCGTGCATGTCAGGTAGCTTCAAACTCCACATTTATGGAATTTGTTGCTTTCTGTACCATATTTGGGATTATGGTTCTTGGTAAAGTGCTCTTAAAATGGTACCTGATATTCTCAAACAATTTAATCCATCAAGTCCCGGAACATCCACAAATCAACAAAATGGTAAGATAAAAAATTTTCCATACACACAAAGTACATTGTTAGCAATTTAATTAAGTCATTTGTAGGGATGCGATTTTTGAATCCTGGATTCATCAAATATATCAAATCCTACTAGTTTCGAGATGGGATTCGATGTGGGAAATAGCACAAACGTAAGATAAACTACGCTGCATTTTGTCTATTAGTAGGGACTGTGAAATTTCACGAATTCAATGACCTGCAGGCTAGAATCTATTGTACTATGCATATTCAATTACTGGCTAATCGTTCATTGTCTGCTGTTCCACTGAGTAGAAGCTATTGGACAGATAGTCGGGGCTTAAATATGTATATGCCAATGGATTCTAGTCTGCAGGTCATTGAATTCGCAAAATTTGCAGTCCCTATCGATTAGCATAACTACTCGTCATTTCCAATTTTCAAGAACATAAGATTGCAGAAAAACCTTAACTTTTTTAAATTGCATTTGTTTATATTATAAACATATTTTACTGTATAATTCAACAGAGAATAAGACAGAGTGAGTGAGAGTGTGTTGTAAGGTACTTGGCCTACCCACCCTATCCCTTTCTTTTTCTAAATTTGTTTGTTGTGCAGAATTGTGGTTTCATGTTGGCATAAACGTAACGTAACCGTAAACTTAACTTCCGTAACTTCTTAAATATGTTTATACACGTTTTTCGGCGTCAGCATAGGTCTAATGTGATCCAGAGATGCTTCGTGGGGCATTAGTTATAATGAAGGGGCGTCGCCTAGTGTTTGGGAAACCTGGCTTGCCGAATACAGTGCGTCGAGATCGCCGAGTGTTAGGATTAAGGGAAGACGTGGGAGTTATATGTAAGTTGTAAAACCGGGACTCAACACCTCTATGTTAGTGTAGACCGCAGCAGAAGTACAGCAGGACACTTTCAATTAAATGAGATGTATTTTCAATTGTAATTAGTGTATTAAAACCATTAATTTACGAGCGGTGGGCTGCACCATAAAGACGAGTAATTTCCGTTAACAATTTGAGGGTAATGTGTGACAGGCGAGAGCATTCAGGGCTAAGGAAAGTGTAATCACGTATGTAAAATTATTTGTTATTGTTTCATTAAGGGAGGAAGCCACCTTGTAATTCTTCCTTCCTGTGGATTGCCCAGAGATGTGTATAGCCTTAAGGATCGCAGAGCGCGATGAAGTGTTGTAAGTGGATGCTGGAATAATGTGATTTATCCGAGGAAACAAACGTTTCAATGAGTTTAGGAATGCTCTCGGTAGGTAGAGTGCTAACCTAGGAAGGTCATGCCGTGGTGTGCCATCTGTGGGCACTTCCTGTGAAGAGTGAGGAGGATGCTGGGAGCTGAGCTTCCCGGTCTTAGCTATCTGAATGTCGAAGTGATCGGACGTGCGCGGGGAGAGCTCCTGCGGCCACGTGTGCCACGGGGATCCTTCAGCATCGGGGCTATAGCACTTATTTTTGGTAACATGAGCCATCGGGCTGTGCTAATAAGAACTTTGATCCGAATTTAGCTAGTTAATTTTTACAATTTAAATTGAATTTGAGTCTGAGGTGAAAGCCCACCGCGTGTATTGTACAGGGATCTGTAACTGTGTTGAGGAGATTGAATCGTTGAATTCAATAAACATCGTGCGACAAAATGGTACTTCTATTATTTATTGGTAATTATAGTTTCAGTGTGCACATAGCAGGGTAGATATTTCGTAGTTTAGCGCTCTTCTCTTCTCGAATTCACGACGCTGAGGTAAGGACTTGTGGCTCTACCGCTGAGGCTACATCTAGCTGAGGGCATGTTGAAGCTAATAACAGTTACGGGCAAAAGATAAGGGTGCTTGTAAGTGCACGTGATCGGAGCGAACGCGACGAGCTGTTGTGTGTGTGAGTGTAACAGAAGGGACGGTACCACCACAGTGTGTGCGCATGCGTGTGCGTGCATATATATATATATATATATATACACACACAGTAGAATCCCGTAATAGCGAAAACACGGTTATAACGAAGTCTTTTTGAGGATCCGTCAAAAAATGGCAAAAAAATCCATGAAAAATGTGAATTTTATAAGTAGAAACATGTATGGTGAGTCATGTGAAGCAGGCTTGCAGCGAGATTCGTGACCATGTGAAGCAGGCTTGTGGCGACGTACGTGACAGTGTAAAGTGAGTAGGTATTCGTTAGCCAGATGCACCCCTCGCGCCGCCACCCCTCCCCCCTTTGAGCCAGCCCGCTGGTACTGTCACGTGAGTCATGCTTCTGCCTGGACACATCGCTTCCCTCCCTAAACTAAGCGTGCGTTGTTCTAAAAATATAATTGTGCCCTTTATTTCTCCACCCCTTTTCAACCCACGTGACCATTAGCTACGTTTCCGTAGTTAATAATTGTGCTTTCAACCGCGTTTAGTTTCACATACAGCTTGCAATTCTGATTTTAATTATTGCTTACGATTTTGGATTTTGATATACGTACAGTCGAGCCACGCAAAGACGCCATCGGCTACTACAACAACACAACTACAACAGTATTCTCAATGCTGGCCAAAAAAAAAATTTTTTTTTTTAAATAATTTTGCAGGAATGAAAAAGTTAACATCGCGAGCAGGAAAGATTATTTAAAATACGTTCTTTAGAATTCGTCTATAATTAGAGGCCCAGAATTTTCGGAAATGCGATTTGGCTATTTGGAACAAGAACTCCGTGTTCTGACTGAATAATGGCGGACATATGCTGTATCTTCACTAAGAATAATTGCCGCCGGCTGTGCTATACCTGAGTCACACACACCACGCATACAGAAGTAATGCCTCTGGGAGAGACAATAGCGCTGGCTCCTTCCCCCACACACGCACCTACACAACTACTCGTGCTTATCTCTGTTTAGCTAGCCCACATCTCATATTTACTCCGTAGACCTTCTGCTTTTTTGAGATAAGCAGGCGGATGAGAGGACGCATTGGCGTTACCGTCTCCTGTCCTTGCATTTGCTGTTCTGATTCACTTTCATGCTCGCACAGTCGGCCATACGTGTTTTTGTCTTTTAGTTTAATGGCAATTTCAACATTTACTGTACACTAATTATAAATTAACACACTAAACGTCTCATAAACCTGAGCGAGAAGCAATAAATCTTTGCGGGCCGGGCATTGCATTGTTAAAGTATTGTACACACAGTCAGGAATAACGTGGGAACAAGAGTAAGTCACATTTTATTTTGTCTTGGAACAAGTTTGTTTGGACAGTTGAAGGAGAATAAAGAAAAATAAAAACTAAAAAAAAAAAAAAAAAATTGTGGTTGGTGGGCCATGTGTGAAAACGAGAATGTCTAGCTTTAGCACTGCTTTTCAACGAACTGTCTATCTAGATTTGGTAGCGCTCACGTAGGTCAGACATGTTTTCTGTTGGCACACTGCCAGAATAAAATCACAAACTTGTGACCATGCTCAATGTCAATTCATACACATGCACACACTTCTGTTACTACTAATTGGCTTCGAACTTAACTTTGTGCCACCTCTAAACACAATTTACTACTAGTGCACGAAAATAAAGCAACTACCAATGTTGGTGTTGCTTATTTTTGCTGGCAAATAACACTACAATTACCTGCCCAACGGACAAGAGAACAATTACATTCACCCGTCCAAGCTGAATTTTATATGTCTTGGGCAAGCGCACAAATTATTCGACGCATGCCACAGTGTGAAAGGGCACACAGAATTATCATCAGAGCATGGGTGCTAAAATAAATAAATATATAAATAAACTGCTACACTCGTCAAACTGATTACATTGGTTTACTGCGGCCGGTAGTGCAATCATGTTGACTGCCGGCATGTGCACTCTTGCTGCGCGCCTGCGTGGGCGAGACACCGTTGAGGCGGTCCAGTGATTTATAGCGATACTTACGTGACGCGGCGGAGTTTTTGGCCCGTTTAGACTAAGCAAATAGTTGCACCCATACTCGTTGGGTATCATTGTAATCAGCGCATACTTACCTGTTAAAATAAACCTATATTTCCTTAAAATATCGTACTACTTTGTAATTAAATAAGATTAAAGACAGTTTTAATGCAATTTTTGGGTTTACGGGTCAGAATCGGCCAAATTCGGCTATAGCGAAGTTCGAACACAGAACCGTGACATTTCGCTATAACGAGACTCTGCTGTATTATATAATGAGCAGAAGTTCCAAACGTTCTAAGTGCCACTTTTTGTGAAAATTACTTTTTCCAAGGAAATGGTTCTATATGCCAATGCTGACAACCTCAGTACGTTCTAAGTGCCCCCCACCATTTGTTTGGAATTTGGATATTACAGGTCAAAGATAGTATTGTTATATGTCCATTAGCTTCTAAGCTATTTGTTCTTTGCTGTTCCTGAAAAATTTACTTTTTGGCAATTAGAACGTTTGGAACTTCTGCTCTTCACACACACACGCATGCGCACGCACACACACACACACAGATATATATATTTGCACACACACACACGTTGATTTTATGACATTGACTGCTTAAACTGTCATATACTTCCAACATTTTTTGTTTCTGTTGTAAGGTGCAAATGGGTTATTTTCGATTTTACAATAGTATTCCATGAACAGTCATAAAATGTAGGTTCTACTCCAGTTGTTGCTAAAGAACAATGCCAAATATGTGTTTTATAATTACAGTATGTCAAAATTTGTCGCATTATACCTACAACAAATTTTCAAGTTCCTATTAATAACACTAGGTAAAAGATTGCGTCACCAATTCCATTGTAATTTTTTGATAACCTTAACAGAGTCTAAAACCTTAACGTAACTGGACCAAGCAGATTTGCTCAAAATGTGCTTTAAGAAACTTGATTCAAAGGTAAATTACTTTAACTCAGTCATATCTGGAAACAAAAACAAAACTGAAATAACTATTTTACTCTTTACTTAATTCTTTAAATCTTTTTTGTATCTTGAAACAAATAAAACTTTTGGTCACCATAGAGTACAAACATCAGCAACAGAAACAGTCTGGTTCTGAAGAATCAATATTTACATTACAAAGCTCTGATTATAACACTTTTGAGTACAAAATTGTTTTTAACTGTAGTCAGACTTGATTAACATGCAAAACCACAAGGACTTCAGAGCACAGGATGTACAAAACTGTGTTTGTGGCCTGAACTCCAAGGATTTCTGAACAGGTGTCCAAATTCACCAACTGCTGCTTAGCTACCTGGGCAACTTGCTGGCCTGTGTGGCGGTTCCTCAGCTCGCCTGCAATTGCGTTTGGCTGCCGATACAAGTACACATGTCGCGATGCTTCACAGACTGCTACATATGACAGATCTGCAAAACACAGAACACTGGTGTTGGGAGGAATGTCCTTGTCTACAACTTTACACAAGGGTGTACATTTATGTATACTCTGTTTTGTCTAACTTCAGTAAATGTTGACCGTTCTAAAGACATTTACTTTTTTGTGTGTGTGTGTGTTGCAGTTGTCCGAAACCATGTATAACATTTTTGGTCCTGAAATAAACCTGAGAAGCCCATTACTCCATACGCACTGTAAATTTTGTCTTGCATTGTTCCTCACAATTCTTACTCGTTAATTATACATTCTCAAACAACTGTCAATCAGTGTTTGTACATTGTACAGTTCATCTTTGTTTAACCTTGTGGTTAGGTTTTTGGAATGATGGTAAACGAAAACAATTATAATCGAGGCACTTTTTCCTTCTTGTAAGAACAAGTTTTGTCAAACCCTAACCGAGTACTAATTCTTTTTTCTCGAAAAAAAAAAAAACCTGCTGGTGATATTTTTTCCACATTTCAGAATGTTTCTGGTCATTTAGAATCAATGTATTTTAAAGATTTTTTTGTAGTATTGCTCCAAAAATAAGCCAGGCTTGTAAAAGAAAACTGCAGCATTAAATTTTTAAATAAATATTAAAATAAAATTACTATACTTTGTCTGAAATAACATACTTGACATTTAACTATTTAACATTATATATCACTTTTATTTACATTAAAAGTGAAATTTGTTACGAACCAACACTATTGTTATTTCTTAAACTGGCATCCCTTTGTTTTGTTGTTGTTAAATAAAACTCAGAAATTGTTTTTCTACATCATTTAAATCTGGTGCACATTGCACCAGTTTCCTTCCCACGTCAAATGTTGAATACAGGGTTGTTGTGTTTTTTTTTCCTCTTTTTTAAATACAGTACACATACTCTTCTTTAAGACTGCAGAAACACGGAGCAAATCAGGAACTCCGTCAAAAAATTATGTTATACCTAGGTTGGCTATCATACAAGCTTCAAAAACTCCAAGGCGTAATTAAGTTCACATCTTAAAAACTTAAAATACTTCTAGATGATTTACCATTAAAAATTATTAAGTAATGCAACAATGGGGAGCATTTAGGTTGCCATTGAATTTTTGTACACCGGACTGGATTATTTCAAATTGTATTTCAGTTAACATATCGCTGTCAGAAATATTGAACTGATTTCCATTCCACATTCGTCCATTTGCAATTCTATCCTTAAATTATTCATTCTATACAAAAGTGAAAATGAGTGCTGTCAGGGGAAAAAATTATCTGCTAAGCTGGACATGACCGGACACTTATGGCCGTATATATAAACGGCTTTCAAATGACAACCAACTGCTATCCCCATAGAGAAAGCATTGGTGAGCAGTTGGTTGTCATTTGAAAGCCGTTCATAGATACGGCCCTTAATCTCAAATATAGGCAGGTGGTTCATATTAAAGTGAGCAATTTTTAGAGACCTCCTTAGTCTCTAGTTTCAGTGTCAGCGTGTATTTTTCCATTATGTGTAAATATTACAGGGTTGCCACACGTCTGGAAAACCGGGAAAACCGGGAAAAGTCAGGGAATTTGAAAGTGGTCAGGGAAGTCAGGGAAAAGTCAGGGAAATATTAAAATTTCTCTGGAATTTTTTATTACGTTTTTTTTTTTTTTTTTTTTTTTGGCTAGCCGTGTTATAATTCAAGAGGAAACAAATACATAGTTCATCCGATCAAA
>PNEQ01044680.1:0-12193 GCA_003012365.1 Medauroidea extradentata | reverse complement strand
TATATATATATATATATATTTGTTGTTTACTTTGACACTACTGCAGTTTGTATTTGTGTCTAAAGTACCACCATATAATGTAAATATTAGCATTTCAAAACCCAACATCACATCCACTTTGACTAGTATCAAAATAATTTGTGCTGACGGTAGTAACTAGATAATCACCGACATTTACCAGATCGACTTGAGTTCGCCACGTGCAATTGTAAACACTTGTGATGGTTACTAATGCAAAATAGTTTATTTTTCACAAAGTCTAAGCTTTTCATGCTACAACATAGAGTAGAAACAATATTATGTAGCGTGGGAACCTTACAGTTTTATAGATATATTTTAATTTTTACTGTCACTATGTCCATGATGAATGTTTCGTCACTGCCAAGCTTCCTTTCAGAATTTAAAAAATGGAACTTTCAATAACAGCATAAATAGGACTCCAAGGCCTTAATAAATATTTTGTAACGACTTTAGATATTCTCGTCAATACGTATACATTTATGCATAAATATGTTTTCAGTTGCATTTCTTTTTTTATTTTGTGTAGTTCGTTTGTTTCATTAGGATTATATTCCCTTCCATTAATGAACCATGTTAAAAAAAACGTATAATCTCGTTAGGACATATGCTAAATTACAGTTCACGATCAGTTTAGACAAAATGTCCTAATGAAACAATCGAACTACACGTGCTATGCAAATTATTTACTTTAAGAAAAATATTTTTCTGAGTTTGTAATAATTTGCTGAATAATGTTAGGCTGAATATAATTGGACTGCATAGCACAAACAATTTCCAACATTTCTGTGTGATGGTTTTGCCCTAACGTGATTATTCGTTTTTGTAACATGGTTTGTTTATGGAAGGAAATATAATCCTACAATGTCAGCCTGATAAAAATTAAGATAATATAATCAAAGAGAGGGTTTCAAGAAGTAAGTTTAAATATAAAAAAAATTCTGAAATTGAAAATACATTTTTGTAAATACAAATAATTTTTATTCTTTATTTTTATGAGCCTGACATTGTAGCCTGCAATGTCTTTATCCACTGTGATTTTTTTTTTTAGTTTGTTATATCAGTTGGTTTTAGTGTAGTCGTTAAAACGGAAACATGCAAAATATGACTTTAACTTAACTAAATTTCGTTCAGTTTTAAACCCTCTCCTTGATTATATTCAGCCTAACGTTATTCAGCAAATTTTTATAAACTCAGAAAAATAATTCTAAAGGAAAATATGAACTTTGTTGTTGGTCCTCATTGTTTGTGCTTATTAGTCACACATAAGCTAATACGAGGTATAACTACTTAAACATTTCAAGGATTATAATTGCACTTGGCGCAACATAGTATTGGGTCCTTCTATTTCTATCTGGTCAACTAAATCAGTTTTGTTGTGTTTGGTTTTTTTTTTTCTTAGCAAACGAAGAGTTTTGTCAGCTTTAGCGTAATTATTTGTCCTTGTTAAAACAATACTTTGTTAGAATGTTTATTTCACAGCAGAAGTGACGCGGAGACGAGCGTGCCAAATGCACAGTTGCATATGATAAGTAAGCCTTACTCCAGTCAGATGTAGCTGGATGACATATACCAACGTATACTAGGTCACGTTCAAGTCGCCGTTTCTTTAACAAGCCGTTACGCGAAAACTATAAGAGATAAAAACATTTCATAAGAGCCAAATTTAGTCACATTTTTGTGTCTCAAATAAGAAAAAAAAATATCCGGTACAAATAAAATATAAAAAAATGGTGATGAAAATTGCGGTAGACCACGCCCTTAATAGTAATGGTAATCCGTAAAGAAATAAATATTTTCCCATACATAATAATCTTTATAGCTACCCCTGATAAAACGTGAGATTTCGTCCAGGAGTAGACAAGTATGTTATTGAGGTAATGTTGATGATAATGAAATCGATGATGGAAAATCAAATGCAGGGTAGAAATTGGAAAATCTAGATGTTTTTGTCATTATTAACTTTTGCTAAAATTACATTTAAAGTGGAGGGAATTTTATGTAACAAACGAGTATAAAAGTTTGACCGTCTTGTAAATATCAGGTACGATCCTTCATGTCCACTTCTTTTGTAGAACTTATTTTTAGGCCTAAACGAGAGCAGATATGAGAAAATTGTCTTCCAGTATTGTTTAAATTCGTTTTACTCTAATTATATTGTCTTTTCAAGACAAAAACTAAAAGCTGAAGCTGGTTACATACTTAAGGAAATGTTCGTCAATTAACTAATTACCCTATACCAGGTAATTTTTTTGTCTTAAAAATCTGAAGACACAGCAAAAATCCTGCTAACAAACTGGGTGACAGATTTTTAAAAATGTATTTGCTCTATTTCAGGCTTTTCATTAATTAATTAATTTGTTTATTGTATTCTGTTGACACAGTTAACTACATACACAGTACCAATACTTATGCATATTTTCACTATAGGACCTGTCTTATAAAAACAAAATGTACCTTGCACTATGAAACATTTTTAACACAGCACAATTCATTATGCACATATTAAAAAAAAACATAAATATTACAGTTGTTACAGGGTAATAAGTTTAATATTTACAAATAAACATACATATAAAAGTTTGACATTCATATATTCAACAAATTCATTTACATTATATTATGCACTTTCCAGACAGACTCTCTTAAATTTAGTTTTAAATTCCTTACAGTTAGATTTAAGAAAAAAACTGGCGATAATTTATTATATAAGCTAACACCCATAAACCGTATTTAAAATATCAAGAACGGAATATCCTGAAGCCAGTTTTTAGCTTATCATATTGTTCTGTCTAATATAACTTACGATCTGTGTAAACACCCAGAAATTTCGTAATATATGTTCTATAAATATGTATATGGTTTATTTTAATACTTTTTTATTTATCTAAATTATTACCCTTATTATTCTTTAGAACGCAATTTATATAAATTGTACAAAGAAAATGTAATATTAACGCATTTTTCAGTAAACAAATAATAATAACTATTGCACAACGAGCAAGAATGATAGATCATACACTCATACAGTTTTTACGCGAATTTTGCTTGCCTTTAATTTACGGTTTGAACTTTGCAAGTTCATTAAAGCTGCTGTTTCTTTCTAAGCGCGCAAATGGTTTGTTTGGAACAGTTGACTACTTTGAAAACATATTAACTGCGTTAATAGTAAGACGTGAAAAATACAGGAAAATGTTCAACACAATATTTCGCTCCCTCCCTCGTAAACTATCTATATTGTGTCTTTTGGGGTTTTTACCTTCCATACAAATAAACGTTACAAAATAAGCCACAGTGATGAAATTTTTGCTCCGAAATCGGTTACTGGGCACAAATCACATGGGCGAGAGACACGGGTGCAGTCTTGGACTAGTTTATGCTTACTAAAGGAAGACTGTATATTATTTACTACCCTACCATCACAAAACCTCACAGTCAGTTAAAATAACAGAACTTGGAGCGCCCGTCAGATGTCTTAGTTTGCAGGGCGAGCGCGTTGACCGAATACGCAACACATTTCTTGCTATTAACAAAACAACGGTTAAAGCTATTGTAGTAGTGTTACTTTCAAAAATGAATGCAGCTAATTACGAGCAAATTTCTCGCTTTCATCCCCTACCTAACTTCAATAGTAAAAAAGTTTCTCACTGACCAACATTTTAATGTTTCGTTCTCTAATGAAACGCACATAAGATTAGAAAAAAATGTCTATACTATATTAACAGAGCACATTTTTAGTCTTCTGCATTTCTCGTTTGAGTTCAGATATATGGAGTTACGCACCATTAGGAATAAGAATATTTTTTGCCGTTAATTCGTGATTAGATAATATTGTGATGTAAGAAAACAGTGTATGTGCAAAGATTTTGTTTCCAAATATTTAAAATCATTTATAACGATATAAGTGATGAAACATCCTATGCGTAGGGAATGGAATATTTCGTGAGTTTTTCTTTCATTAAAAAAAAACTGTTCCAAAGAGCTTCTAGCTCATTATAGGGACTTAACACACATTAGCGCACAACTAGGTTACAATCTTAGAACATTTATGATAACAACAAAATTAATTGAATGAGGTAGTAATAGTAAAAAAGAGAAGAATAGAGGGAGAAAGAGAGAGAGAAATAGAGAGCTAGAGAGAAAATACACAACCATAATTGTTCTTTGATTGTATATAAGTGTACGCAGACTTCATCATTATTACTAATATCATTAAATCATTAAGTTCCTACTAATGTCAGTTCCACTTGATAGATACAATACAATGGGCATTGTAACTGCAACTATCAAGTGGAACTGACATCACTAGGTACTTAATGATATAATGATATTATATATAATTAGCAATAATAGAGGCAGATCAGAATACATGAACCTTGTGCACACAGTGCAACCCATTTTGTATTATTATCAAGTGCTAAGTCATAGATACAACTAACGATATAATCTAATAATATAACATTTAAGTCAGACCAGTAATCTGTTACTAATAATACGTTCTTTAAGACATTTTTTTACCAAAGCAAAGGGTTTTTATTGATCAGTTCTGATGGAAATTCATAAAATATTTTCACTAAATTCTGACTTACACTTTTGACTCCTAAGGTTGTCGTATAGTTACTCAAACAATGCATTTTCTTTACATTCCTGGTTTTATAGTTATGAATATCATAATTTAAGGGAAACACCGTGTTTAATTTAGTCAGACCAGAGAAGTGTTTATATAGTAGAATAGCAGCTGCATACTTTATTATATCTCTAACTGGCATTATATCGGTTTTTTCATAAAATGTTTTAGTTGAGGTGTAATTACTATATCCGTATAATTTTTGGTAGCGCTATTTTGTAAAATTTCTAACTCATGTAAATTATATTTACTGCACCATCCGCATGTTACACATAAGTATCTGAGATGTGATTCTACCAGGATACACTAGATGCTTTTTAATATTTTAGGTGCTACTTCACCTCGTAACCTATGCATAACTCCTAGTACAGGTATAACACTTTCTTTAATATGTCTGATGTGATGATCCCAGGTTAGATTTGAATCAATAATTAAGCCCAGGTATTTTGTAAAGGGTACCTGTTTAAGAGTAGAGCTATTGATATTTAAGATTGCATTATTCACCATCAAACTTTTCTTTTGGGTTTGAAATAACATATAATTAGTTTTTTCTAAGTTGATGGTAAGCCTGTTGATATTACATCATTCTAATAATCAGCTTGAATTAACTGTTTTAGATTAGATTCTGTGTCACTTACATAAAAAATATTGGTATCGTCCGCAAACAGTGATAATGTTGCATTTAATGGTAAAATTCCAATGCCATTAATTAAATGTAAAAAAAGAAATGACCCCAATATTGACTCTAGCAGTACGCCTATTTTAAAAATTATTATTCCAATCAACAAATTGTTCCCTACCCTCTAAATAATTTTGGAACCATTTAAAAGCTGTATATCCCGTACCTGCCCGCATTCAATTTTATACAGAAGTAATTCGTGGTCAACCGTATCAAAGGCTTTTTTCAAATTCAGAAATACGCCTGCTGCCATTTCATTGTTATCCAAAGCATTTTGTAGTTTGATAATAATATCTATAGTGGCATTAGTTGTACTTTTATTTTTAAGGAAACCACATTGATAGGGATAGAAGTATTTACAATCATTTAAGTGATCAATTAGTCTATTTTTAACAAATTTTTCAATTAGTTTTCTTATAGGAGATAATGCTGATGTGAGTCTTTAATTGCTTGGGTTATTTTTGTCTCCAAATTTGTGAATTGGGACTCTGGCTCGTTTTAATTTTATTGGCATAATGCCACTTTTTAAAGACATATTAATAATATCAATTATAGGTTTGATAAGGGCATTTTTACACTTTTTGATAAGCATATTACTTATCCCATCATCAGGTGTATCCTTAGATTTAAATTCAGTTATTAGATTACTCAATTCTGTTAGACTGGTTAGTTTGAAGGTTAAAAGGGGGGCATTTTTTGTAAGGTCAACATATGTAGTTGTTTTGTTTGGTTGTTTTTTTATTGTCTCAGCGATTTGAAGCGCAATATCAGTAAAATAATTATTGAATGCATTAGCATTTTCATCGTCATTCTGGATTTCCACATTGTTCACATTAAGTTTGATGTTTTGCTTCTTAATATTACTATTACTACTTTGTATTTTATTATTTATATTCCTTTTATTTTTATAGCTAGACTCCGTATTAATCAGCTCTTAATTTACGTTTAAGGTTTGTTACTTTATTACATCATATATTGTACTGCATAATAGTATAATCACTCACATGCAACTTTTTTATTTTGGTCCATTAAATTTTCTTTACATTTAATTAAGTTAAGTAATTTTCCATTCATCCAAGGACATTTTTCCGTCTTCGATTTCGTTTGTGATGATGCATTGTAAACAGCCAAGTGCTTCATTTCCTTTGTACATTTGAATAGTTTAATGTATTCATGTTCAACATCATCACTACTAACAACAACAGGTTTATCCCTAAATAACGTATTCAGTTTTTGATAGTTGATATTAAGGTTGGGCCTAAAACTCACAGAACCTTCATATCTCAAATCGGTTAGTGGGTTTGCCCTAATTACATCAAGTAATAAAACATATGATCTGATATCGAGTTTCCTACGTTAGCAATCTTGAATTCTAATTGAGAGTTGTTAGTAAAAATGTGGTCAATTAGTGTCGAAGTATTTACAGCTATTCTAGTTGGTAGTGAAATATTACACAAGTCAAAGTTACATGATCTAAGTAGTCCTTCCTAACTCTTTCTCCTGGTCTAACGATTCCTTTTGTTAAAATCTCCTATTACCATACAACATTTTGATTTTGTGGTGTGTAATACTATTTCCAAATCCCGGAGGAAGTCTTTGACATTCTATGTATTGGGATTATATATAGCAACAATTTCAAATTTAAAGTTATTGCATTTATCTTCCACATTTACTTTAACAATACTGTATGTTTTATCAGTTTTTACCACTAAAGAACTTGAGAATCTATTATTTACATAAACGTAAACTCCTCCCCCTGAACTTCTATCTTTAAAGGCACAGTACATGTTAAATCAGAAATATTATAGTATTTTTCCTCATTTGGTTTTAGCCAAGTTTCTACAACTTCAATATCAATCTTACTAACTAATTTTACCATACAATTTATCTCATCAATTTTTCTACGAAGACTTCTGGCATTTTGATAAATACTCTTAACATTCAATTGAACTTTATAATTAGCTAACCGTGTAACAATACTTTCAAAATAAGCTTCGGTGACAGTCATTGTGTAAAAATATTAACATTATCACATACTTTTAAGTACATAACTATCTAACTACCTACTTACATTGATCCTAAATATATGCAATAATTGTAGTAGATTTGACATGGACCACTCTTTCACTCTCATTTTTCCTGAGAAACACTTTCCTATCCCTAGCCCAGGCAAACATATACCCCTTCTGTCGCATGTCCCTGGCTCTTTTCAACAGGGCCTTGTTCAGTGGAGTCAGGTGTTCATTTATAAATATCAAACCCTTTTCACTGAATCCTATATCTATTGCAGTAAGCGTACGTGTCTTCTTTTTCGCTTCGAGAAGTTCTTGTTTTTCCACCTGTTCACGAGTTTTATCACCACAGGCTTGGTGGACACGGTTCTCATAGACAAACTGTGAACTATGTCTATATCTTCTTTTTTCAACTGTACATTCAGTACTTACGAGATTTTCACTGCTACTTCACACGTGTCTTCATTACTTTTTTCGGAATACCAAATATCTCTAAATTATTTCGCCGTAGATACATTTCAATGTTTTCAAATTCCGTTTCCATAACGGCCATCTTCTTCTCCAACATTTCAATTAATGTTTTGCCTAGTTTCTCCAACCCATCCAATTTCCTTACCATCTCGTCAAAGCTGTCACTACAAAAATTCACCGCTTCGGAGACCTCTTCGTTCTTTTCAGCTAGACTATCCATCTCCGTACCCATTTTTTTCATGCTTGCTTGCAGTTTTTTAACGTTAGTACCCTCCTTACAGTCCTCCCTCTCACAACCATAGGCGTAATTCGGGGGTGACAAGGGGTGGCAGTTGCCATTTTGTCCATAGAGAACATAAAATTTTCTTTCTCAGCTTAGGAATACAATTTTACTTGTGTATTTTTCGATACACTATTTTTTAATTTAGCTAAATGATATAAAATAATCAATACAAAAGTGTATACATAATTTTGATGGAACCTATTCTATTTCCACCCCCCCTTTTTTTGTTTGATATTTTATAACTGGTAATCTTTGCCACCCCAATTAAAATGTTCAAATTACGCCCATGCTCACAACACCACTTGTTATCCTCGTTGGCTGTTAGTTCATGTTTTACTTCTCCATCAATCAATTTGTCGACCTGCAGTTGGAATCCAAGGTGCTATACTCGAGTCCTGACCACGTCCACTAGCTTCTTCTCGCTTGAGTACCAGACAATAGTATGTATAGACCAGTACATTCTAGCATGAAGGTCAGTGAACCTGCAAATTATTACTTTCCCTACCTATGCGCGTGTCGATAATGTACAGTACGTTAGGCGAATATCTAAACATTAAGGGCTTGTTCCCGAGTTTTTTTCACACTGGTGCCAATAACTCAAACATTTTTTAACCAAGAGTTTTGAAAAAATTTGAGTCAATGTGCAATCACACGATGCACAATACTGTAGACGCGTTTTTTAAAATAATGTACCATTCGCCAGCAAAAAAAATATTTTCCTTAATTTGTGCTTATTTTCACGACGAAAAACGTGGTAGTTTGGGTAATTAAATCTAAAAAAAACCGTTCAGTATAATTCTACAAAAAAATTCTGCTACAAATTATAACATATAAGTGTCAAAACAGTGCAGCGAAATTTTGACATGAGTATTAGGTAGCAATAATTTTTTTTTTTTTCGAAATCATTGCAAAACTCCGAAACAAGGCCTTAAAGTAACAATATGAAATTATTGTATTTTTGGCAACAGCACGCACCGAAACCAGGCCAGTTCTTATGACAGTTACCGTGCATTGGAAAGAGAGAGCGAATGTCCATATAACTCTGTACTGCAATCTAAGCGTGAGACGCTCTATAGAAGAACGCTTTATATCTAGTCACTGAGCGAGCAAGAATACAAAGTGTTCTTAAAGTTTAGTTACCATTTCAAGCATGCATACATCGGAAACTATTTGATATAGAACATTGCCGTTTGTTTTAAAATGTTTTGCAGTTCTAACATTTTTTTTATTCACTGAAGTAATAGATTATATAAACATGGTGTCACTTTAGTTGAAGGCCCAGTGTGTAATATGATGTACAGAAAACATATTCGACATTCCTCAAGGAAGCGGAAGCTCAGTTGTGTCAACGTGAGTCAAATAACCTCCTTGGTATGCCTGTGCACGTTCCACGCTAGCCTCCGTTTATAAAATATCAGAAAAAATCCAGGTTTTACACGAAGAAACCTCCAACAGTTTTGGATAATATGTTACCCGCAATAGAATTTATATATGGGGTTCCAAATTCCCAGGCAGCATTCGTCAACACATTCATGATAGCTCGAAGCTGTGGTGTGGACTCACGTATGACAAGAGTGACAGCAGCCTCATTATTCGCAGAGAGAACAATAATGAGAGTTGTTCACGTGGATATGATTGAATTGTTCATGCTACCACAGATCAAAAAGCTGCAGCCATCCATCATCTCCAGTTCATTGGCGCAAACCCACATTTGTGCTTAAACGTTCAAAATGTTCTGAAAGAAACATTCCTTGGGAGGCTAATGGGTCGTGATTGTACAATCGAATCTCTTTGCCCCTCTCCCCCCCCCCCGCACTATTCTGGTATCATTCCCTCCGTTAGATTGATTTTTGTAAGCATACGAATCAATAATGAACAGAACAATGGTGAACGACATTGCAACTCTTCGTGCAAGAATCAATTAAGCGTTCGGAACTAATTGCAATCAAAATACTGATCATTACATAGTCTGAACTCAAATATCACCTTGATATTTGACAGACTACAAGTAGGCATACATTGGTGGATGAAGGACAAGTTATCAGATTTGTGGTGGCAGAACTGCCTGTTGGTGGTTGGAGTTTTTGTTGAAGTGGTTGGTGTTGGTCATGATAGTATTTCAACTCTCATTTACGGTGGTTGTTGGTAGTGTCGTATCAAAATATCGAACTTTTAATTCTAACCTACCAAACAAATCGCAATGTACTGATATTTGTTTCATGATCACGTAAACGTATTAGCAAGCGTGACTTTATTTTTAGTTTCCTCAAACACAAAGTCTAACACTGAAATCAGGGTCTGAAATGAATGATCAGTGTAAATTATTTCAACTAGCTATAACACATAACAAAGCGGTAAACAGCCGTGTATTGTAGGCCTACCAACCCACGCTTCGCTCACCAACCAATAACAACACCACCTGTAACCGTTAATTATGCCAGATGCCTTATGCTGTCGTGTCTGCATAGTTCCAGTCTCTCATTGCAATATAAAACAACCAAAAAGTCGGTTTTTCTAAGTATTGATTTACTATTGTAAATAGAAACCTTAGTCTAGTTGTTGCATGTTATATGACATCAGCAATTTGCGAGACGTATATATTTATGAAAGGTTCATTCAGTCTACTCAAAAATTATCAGCCAGGTAGATACAGCGTATCACTTGTTATCAGTCGGTTGTTGGATAGACGCGATGGTAATGTGGGCGAGGCGAGGACGTCACTTGTAAACATGCGCTATGGATCATACGAGCGAGCTGAGACGAAGACAAGGGCGTATTGTCGCGGAGGGACAGGGGAGGGGAAGTAGAGCTATATTGCTGCGACTTGGCACTCGGAGGCATGTTTACCTCCTCAGCTAGGCGGAAGAGAACTGAAAATAGCTCGCCGTATGTCTTGGAAACAATCCAGCAGACATGCGCACGACGTGTGGGCCTTCTATACAACAACACCTTACCTTCTCTCAGCAGATCTCGCATGTACCTCGCCGACTGGACGTTGTAAGTATATTATATTGCTTCAGGTAGACACCCATCACTGAAGAGAACGGTCGCAACCTTAGGTATACCCTGGAGACAATTTTCAAACTTGGTTCACTTTAAGAATTTAGAATTTAAGTACCGGCATAATCACCAGACATTCTTATACTTTTTAAAGATTATTTTTTTTAAATCTCGTCGTAGGATTTGGAGGAGAAGGAAAAATGGGGCGAGTTTTGTTTATAGACAGTCTACACCTACGATTATCCAGCTAACACACATACACCTAGCTGTAACTTTCACAACTTCTACACTCAAACTGCAACTTCGTGTTTATCTAGCCGGAAGTGACGTTTCCGTTGTTACACGTAAAACCGGACCCCGAATAAAAAAAAACCCTAACACAAATATCATAACCGAACATCATAATACAAAAAACCTAACCCAAACAACCTACCTCAACACCTTAAAACAAATAACCTGATAAAAATAACTTGATCCAAATGACCTAATTCAAAACATTCGACCAAATACTCAACTCTAATTAACTAACTCAAATAACCATACCCAAACAACCTTACCCATATAACCACGGTCTAAGAAGGTAGAGGTCTTGACACTGAGGAATAAAAAGTGACTCCTTCATGTCGCCGAGCGCTAGTAGTAATTTGGTGGAAGATTTGACTTGTTTTTGTATTTGGCTTAGCTTAAAATGTGAAGTTGTTACCGGAATTGCGAGTATTATGTCGAAGAAAAAATGGGAACGTAATTTTGTATTGGAACACATTTTTTTACAACAATAAAATTTTATTTTTCAATATTATACATGTAGATGCACATTGCAACGTTTCTCAAATTTTGTAGGGCCCGAAATATAGTTTTTGTTCGAATGTGTTCACTAAAACAATAATACTCAATATATTTCTTTAGACTACTTTTATAAACAGTTCCACACATGCCATTGCAATTATGGACATGGAACATGTATATACTATATTAGCTTACCTTATTAACATTATTTTATGTAAATAATTGCAAAAAAATGTTAAAACGCGAGATGTAAACAAGACAAATCGTCCACCAAATTACTACTAGCGCTCGGCGACATGAAGGGACCACTTTCTCTT
>PNEQ01044673.1:0-16512 GCA_003012365.1 Medauroidea extradentata | reverse complement strand
TATCCCCAACGAGCTCATCCACCTTCCTCAGCAACACCCCATGGGGCACCTTGTCAAACGCCTTTTCAAAGTCAATGAAACAGGCATCGACCTGCCTCCCTTCGTCCACTACCTGTACCAAATCCTCCAGCAACCCTGCCAGTTGGGTCTCACAGGAGAAGCCTCTCCTGAACCCATGCTGGCAGTCATGAAGCCAATCCTTCTCCCTCATCACACCTAACACATACCGAACTAACAACCTCTCCATCACCTTCCCCACATTTGATGTGAGGCTAACCAGCCTGTAACTTCCTGGTTTGCCCTTATCTCCCCCCTGCTTTAACACTGGAACAACGATCGCCTCCTTCCAACCCCTCGGTAACTTGCCTGCTTCTAAGGATCTTGTAAATAACAGCGCAAGATATCGACATAACTCATTTCCACCAAATTTGAGTGTACCATTACCTACGCCGTCTGGTCCTACAGCGGGTCATGTAGATTACAGGAGTTTTTTTTATGTACATTTTGGTAGTTAAAGCAGCCTTAAGAGTTTGTAACAATTATACATACGAATTTATAATACAAATACAACTTACATAATTTGTGGTTTACTTGGAAACTGTATAACTTAGTTTAGTTTATTGCATCCTTGGATATTTTTTTGTGTACATTTTTGCACAAAGATATCGGACAAGTCATATTTACAATATACAATCAAATAAATAAATGACATAAGATATACATTTAAAATTATACACTAAAAGAGCGAAATTCAACATTTCTTGTCGGTTCGGGCTCATATGTAGGCTCATTTAAGCATTTTTCATAGTCTCCACATGCAAAAGAAAAAAAAAGCATAGCATCAGTTACCAAGTTTGTATACTGGCAATTATTTAGAATAGAGGCTTTTTCGTAGGGCTGGTTAAGAATACACAGCTCTGTATGAGAGTGGGACGGATGCAGAAATCCTAAATTGTTTTTCAGCTGCGCTCTCAGGATCTTCACTAATTAATATCATTGCTGATGCCTAAGTAATTTAACTAATGTAATAAGGTTTTTACACTTGCAATTGGACTTCCGCCTGGAGGCGAGCAGACTCCTCCCCATCCCCACAGTACTGATCTTCCAGTCCCTTCCTAAATCTTCCAACCCCCCCTCACAGTCACCAACACTTCTCGAAGTGCATCCTCACCAGCATTGACTGTCTATCCCTCTCCGTTCTCCTCCACACCCTTTGAATCTTCTCATTATAATTTCCTTCTTCCTTAAAAGTTCCCTTAGTTTGCTTGCGAACCAAACTGCCCCATTCCCCCCTCCCCGTTCGTCACATTATACAACCTGACCAGCCTTTCCACTCTCCTAGAGTCCCTTAACGGTTTCCATCCCAAATTCCTTTCCTCCCCACCAGCCTGACGCTGCCTTTTCCTTTTATTTATCACCCATCCCGCTGCCCTTCTATGCATCTTGTTAACATATTTTCATACAAACATTCATGATTTGAAATTTATCGCAAGTAAATGTCTTTACTCAGAGTTACCATATCCTGTATGGGAAAAATATTTTTCTGAAATGTCACACGTTAGTCCTTGTGTACAAAGTCACCTCTGGGTACGGCACAGTTCAGTTTCATGTTGGTGTTCCAGTGTGTCGTATAAGGAATGTAGGCTTGTATAATATCTCTCCCCTGTCTGGTGATTTCCTAGTGTTGCTAGGCATGGAAGCTGGTGCCGTGCGAGATGAAGGAGCCGCACAATCTTCAAGTAAAGATGGCAGCACATCAAAGTCTCCTGTGCCATCTCCCAGCATGTATCAGATGAAGCCTGAACTGAAAGACAGGTGGGTATGTTGCATTTGATACCAGCACATTTTCATTGGCGTTGCTCTTGTCTTTTAATTTGAAAGCATACATTTTGCCTTCCTGAAGTTTTTCTATGGATGGTGGCTATTTGTTTGGTAATTCTTTACCCGCTTTTAATGTCATGATCTGACAATCATTTAGAATTAATTTTATTTGCTGTCAGGCTTCCATGGTTTCAGTGCAGAAAGCCAAGATATGTCGAGAAGACTCATCAGTTTATATAGACTGGGCTTGGTCCAAACTAAGTATATTTTTTTTCGTCTACCCAGTTACAAGAAACTGTCTGGTCTGTTTACTGGATTGTCAGAGGCTCAGCGCCCTAACTTCGATCATAGTTTGTGTGGGATAGTAGTAATATATACCCCCTTCGCACTTACATCAGTAAAAGTACGTTTTTAATATTTTGTTATATTCAAAGTTGTGGTATACATGTATATAGCCCAGTGCACACGAGCATCTTTCTTGTACATGAAAGTGAGCATCAAATGTGTACAAGAAAGAGAACACTAGCTAGTGTTCTAGCTAGTATCCTACCAAATTAATTGTTTGGTTCGCACGGCCAACTTTCTTGTACAATCTGGTGCACACCATTAAAATTTGAACACAGATTTTAAGGTGTATTTCGAGTATTGGAGGTAATAAGTATTCGTACCTGCACCAAAAATTAAGTTTTAAAATGTAAAAATAAAATTATTGTCTCTAGTTAATTATATCCAGATGTATAATAACATTGTGCACGACCAGCAAATATTCCTTTAATAGCATCTTTTATTCAGCAAAGACTCTAATTTATTCAAAATATTTCGTATTTGTAAGCTATTTTGTTCAGAAACATTCGCGCGTGCATAAAAATTGTTTCTTTACATTTGACTAGTACAAGAAAGATAATGAAAAATAGTGCCGTCCCTATCCCGCACTAGCTAGTATACTAGTCCTTGTATGCTAGTCACTAGTCTACTCGGTGGCCGTTCGCACGATACAAGTTCGCTACAAGTCGAGGTGAACAAGAAAGTGTTCACCTTCTTGTACAAGAAAGATGCCCTTGTGTACTGGACTTTAGACATAGACAGTGTGAGATATTACACTGTCTCGTGAGGTGCTCCCACTTCTGTGTTCACAGGACGAGTAGCTAAGGTTGTCCATGTGGCTAAAATTCATTATTTTATGTTTGTACGGCATAGTGTTCGTTTTATAGATGTTACATATGATTACATTTTCCATTTGTAAAAATTTTGAAGCTGTCATATTCTTCACATAGCGACATAACAAAGTGAAAATTTGCAAGTTACATGAACATAGGACTTATTCAAATTAACTAATTGACAATGAAATCATACATTACGAGCAATATGCTAAAAGATTTAAAAACACATACTGCAATTCCTTTGTAATTTTTAAAAGAATCTGAAAATGATAATAATTTACTTCATATTGGGCAATTTTTAAAAACGACAAAATTACGTTCTTGAGTGTTTTGAATATATTAGCATGTAGCACATTATATCTCATTTCAGTGTAAATTATTTCATTTGGGTAACTCTGGTTTTTGTTATTCCTGTTTCCGTAACAAGCAAATTATGACTTAGGTATGTCACTGAGGGAAAACTACAAGAGCTAAAAAATTTTACAAGTGGCAAATGTAGGCACAAGTAACGTGCATAAAATGAACACTATGTTGTGCAGATATAAAATTATTAATTTTCACTACGTGGACACCCTTAATGCGTGCTAACTGGACGTAAGCGCATTTCTGGGGACAAATAACAAGGGAAACAGGGCCTAACGTGTTTCGTGAGCATGGCAGCTGACTTCAAACATGGGGCAATTGAAAATGTGTAAATACACTATAAAGTGAGGAGCAAATGGAATTTAGACTCAGTTTTGTAATTTCTATTTACTTTATGCTATGTTGCAAACATGACAATTGAACTTTTTGCTTGTATTTAAGCCGCAATCAGGATAATATTTTTTTATATTCTTAACTTGTTGGACAGATTGCAACTTTAATATATGTTTAAAGTTCAACTGCCGTGTTTGTACTGTAAAGCAAGGTAAGTAGCGTTTGCACCATTATTACAAATTTCACATTTTTCTTCTCTGAATTTTAGAAAAGCAAAAAACTTAACAATTCAATATGTGACTTGAAGTGAACCTTAAGAAACTGCCACGACACTGTTTCAGGCTGCCTACCTTCCAGGCATCAGCACTTCAACTGAAGATGAGATTTCTGTGCAGTCAGCATTAGAACTTAAGACAACCATTGTCATTTACTTTTTGCTTTCTGATTATTTGCATGTCGTGTCAAATTGCTTTAGCGAAGGATCACAAAGTTCTGGGTGATGAAGGGAAGCAACTCCTGTATAGTGTGCGAAATGATCCATTTTCTGTATCATTTATATTTCCGCATGTATGTTTCCGTATAACGTTTGAGTGTGTACATAATTATGTTTCCAAATTAGATTTGCTTTTTATTTTTTATTGTTAATTTACATGTTTAAAATCTCCACCTTTAAGGCCTTCTGCCTCTCTTATAAATCACGTTAGGCCCAACTTTGTATGTTATGTATGTTAACCGTGTTATTTGTGCTCAGGACTGCACTCCGCCCAGTTAGCGTATATAACTACTCATCATGTAGGCTTATATGCAACTTCTACACACATGGTTACACTGCAGTCTTCTCCAGGCATTGCACATTGCAATTTGAACACATTTTATTTGTATTTGTGTGTGCATGTGTGTGTGTGTACGTGGGTGCACACGTGCATATGTGTGATGTCCAAATTTGACAATCAGTGCAGAGCACTCGGAGTCATTTGGCCCCATCATTGTGGAGAATAAAAATTTGAAAATATTAATTTATTAAAACAAAAGTTAGAACTTTTTTTATCAGAACATGCATTTTATTTTGAAAATTTTTAAAATACTATTTTAAGGATTATTGTGTGCTAGGCTAATAACAATATTTTCTTTCCTGGTTGTACTTTTTCTAGCTAGTTATGTGTATTGAGTATAATAAGTAATGTTTTATTCAAATGTCACTATAGATTAGAGTATTTATTATTTTTTTTTTTTTCATACAGTAACTTATAGGCCTATGTTTATACAGTAATCTCTCAGTTTAAGGTTTTCCAGTATAACTATTCTTTCACTTTAACAACTGTATTTTTGGGTCCCATCTACAGTCCCAACATACTTTTATCATTCAGTTTAAAAACCCCTTCAATTTAGGACAATTTTGTAAGTCCCTTGAGAGTTGTTAAACAGAGATATTACTGTATATCATAGAGTATATAATTTGTTTTATGTTGTGATGTCTATGAACAGGATACTTGAAATGTAGTAAAAAACAGAATACATCCAAGTATAGGTCATTGTGTTAGCAGACCGTCTGAAAGGGTGGCATTGTTTCAGAAAATACAGTAGAAATCCGATTTTACGAAATCGTTCGGGACCCGAAAATGTTTACTCTAAATCATTGTTTTGTTAAGTCCGGCTTCACATTTTTTAGATCCCACCACCACCACCAAAATTAAATCCTTGGACAGGTTTCGTCAGAAATTTAAGGTTATTTTTAAAATGTCTGTTAGCAAACAACAACATTAACCATAAATTGGTTAGCCACACCAGTAAAAAAAAAAATTCAGTAAAAAACCTTTAAAAACTTCTAGTGGACACATGTTGAGCATACACCTGGTGTGTTAGGCCGCCCGCCTGCCATCAACATGTGAGAAGTGATGATAAACACCGCTGAGACGCTAATATTTCCATCTCTCTCCTGCACCTCAAATAAAATATAAGAAATTGCCATGGAAAATGTTTTTAGAAAATTTGCAATGAAAACTGAAATAAAGGTTCATATGACAGCGGTAAAATAAATAAATACGTTCCGCAGCGACCATTATAGTTTGCTGCCACCTTCCTTCAACAAACATGTTACTGCTTGCTAAATATACTTTGTATGCAATTGTTTTTTAGCATCTGCGAAACATATTATTTATGTTTACGCTAGTAAATTCGTTGTAAAAAGTCTGCATAAATAATATTACTATGTATTTTTATAAATACACTTGTTTTATAGAGGGACACAACAAATTAATCAAGCTGCACTGTTGTACATTTTGACGGAGATGCAAATCATTATGCTGCAGGAAAAGGTTTCAACAAATTTTAGCAATTTTTTTTGTTTCTCGACGGATAGTTTTAAGGCCATTTACGGAAAAATAAGTATATACTGCGACCATTAGAAGTATTTTTAATAGATTTAAATTACAATTTATGTTCCATTTTATCAAAGTTTCCTTTATTCTTTCATACATTTTTGGTTATTTTTTAAGGTTCCTAAAAATTATTTTGTTAAATAGCTTTTTTCATTATTCATGAGTTAGTTTAATCGGGGTTCTACTGTACTCCATATTATGTTATTAGCGTACTTGCTTTAGTTTACTGTTTGTTTTCTGACCAGGTTTAAACCGCAGACAGTGAAGGAAATCATCCATGCAGTGTTGAATGATGAACTTCGAGGGAAGACGTACAGTGCTAGCGAAGCTCCAAAGTGGGCGGACCAGATCGCCAAAACTCTCAGGGACAAGATGAAAGGTGTGGAAATGTCACTGTGTAGTAGTAGATTAGTTCAGTTTGCAGCTAAACGAAGCTTTGTATATTTGTAAATAGTGTTCATGCATCCATGAGTATTCATAGCGGTCGCACCACACACATCCCACCACAGTGTTCTTGGTTCATTTTAAAATTTATTGTTCAAAATTTTTGCAAGTGGATAGTATGGTGGTTAAAATTTTTATTTTTATGATGAAGTTAGCGATATTATAGTCTGTCTCACATAAGAATTCCTTTTTTTTGACAGTTCTGAAGACAATAACATGCACAAATTTCTACAGAAAAATACTTTCTATTTTGATGTAATGCAGTCTGAAAATTAGTTGAGTGTGTTTGTGCAAAAATCACTTGTGGCAGAGGAAAACACTGCTTATTCCATGGCAACAGCAGTAAAAATGAATGTGAGCATAACTGTCAAAAAATGGAATTCTTACGTGAGATGGACTATAGGAAAGATTATAACTATTACGGATTTAAAAATTTTTCAGTATGAAGTCCCGGATTATATAGCTCAACTTTAAAAATTGCTTCAAAAATACTCCTTGAATATATAGATTATTTCTTTAGTGCATAATTATCTATGGGCTCCGCCCTTTTGCATGCAGCAGTTGGTTGTCTTTATTTTTAGCCTAGGAAATGTTTTTCTACTTCCCGTGCTCTTTCCAATGAGCCCGCTTCTAGCAGACACAGTAATAACAGGCTGTTAATCTTGGCGTTGCTAAGCATCGACCAAGGCCCAGTGCCACTCACCAGTACCCTTCCCATTAGAACACACATTTAAGGTACGACATCGACACAGGGTTAACAAAGCTACCAATGATGTACGACAGACCTTAGCAAAACAATTTTGTATAACTCATGATACCATACAAGGTCTGACAAATAGGTGTATACAGAATATTTTCTTCACTGAGAAAATTATACAGATTTACGTTACAAGATTAGGCTGGAAATTACAATTCTGCTGTGGCCGACACACGCGCGCCACTTTATTCCGTCAAAAATTAAGGCAGGAACCTATTCCAAGTCGTACTGGGCTCGCGGCCGCGACAGCACACCCTCGACGTGTCATTAACAAAAACAATCACAAAACCAAACCTAACTGAAAATACGTGGAAAATAGAAACGCAAAACTTAATTAAACAAATGAAGAACTTACCAATGACACGGCTCAGGTGTGGCGCCGCGGTCGCAAGCTAAGCACAACCTCCCCCGATCGGGCCCAGGAGAAGAAGACTACCATCTCGCAGACTTGAGCATCTGAGCTAGGCACGGGAGGGAGAAGTGGGGGAAGGAGGGGAGAGAGAACACGAGCACATCCGACGGGGGTCGAGCACGGCCGAAGTCCGGGCGGGAAGTTCAAATCACTAGTCGCACAGGGCACACGCACCAACTTCCTCCATAGCAACCTCACTGCCAGTCCAAGATATATTATAACCAACAGATCTTCATGTGTAGTGAACTGTAGTCGCCGACTCCTGGTACACCAAGAAGAATCACCATTCCTAGTATGAGTGAAGCATGTAAGTCGGTTCATTTCTGAAGGGGTACGAAAAGGTAAGATGTCGAGCGAACGACTCAAATACTCAATAGTCGATAAAATCTGAACTACTCATCGTAATTTTGTTGGACTTTTTTTTCTGATTAGATATTATATTGGTGGATGTTTGTTCGTACAGCACTTCAGTGAAAGCTTGTTAGAAAGTACATGAAGGGAACTTGAGATTTTCTCTTAATACTTTATACTGAACAGTTATTTAATGGAAAACTTTCTTGTACAGGTTCCAGTAAATGTACTTTATAATGTAAAGTACTTTAAACTGAAGTACTTTATACTGAGATTTCACTGTATGTGGTAGCATGTTGTGCTTTCGAGTAAAAAATTAAAAAACCGTTATTAGAAAATAAGGGCTTGAAAATATATAAGATAAATGCCTCTGTGAGAAGTTTTTTGTCATCACAAGTATCTTGGATTGCTACTGTCAACACTATTAAAACAAAAGGCAAAATATATTGTTCCCATTTTATAGAGTATAAACTATATTCACCACACACCTTTAAATTGCAAATTTTCGTATAAAAAGTTTTTTTTGAGGTTATGTTTTTAGTGTTTTGTGTAAAAGTGACTGTGTTGCCCACATTTTTTGTTTTCCCGCATACATCTTATTTCTCGTTGGTCTCTTGAAATACATTGCACATTCAAATATTTGAATTTCTTGCAAAGTTCCTTAGGTGTCTAGTTTTGTAGTTTACAATTTAACTTACAAAAAATTTGAGTTACAAAATGACCTCCAGATTGTAACCCTTTTGTAACTCGTGGGATTACTGTACTTGTGTATGTACCTGCTGGCCTGTAACAAGACAACTGTAGTGATATGTGTGTTGTGTTGGTAGAACAGTCGCGGCAGTACAAGTACATGGTGCAGGTGTTGCTGGGAGAACAGCGCGGGGCTGGAGTGAAGACTGGTATGAGATGTCTGTGGGATGCAGACACTGACAACTACGCCAACGATGTCTTTCTCAGCGTTAGTGCATTCCTTTTCTATAGTTAGCAACATGGTACGAAGTTGTTTGTTTACCATAAGTAAAGATACAGTGTTCAGTGTTCTTTCATTCCCACGTACAGTAATGTCCACCATAGAGCTACTACCAGACTCTGTGTTACTCCAAAACTTGACAGCTACTTATGCCCAATAACAGGTAATATTTTGTGATATGTGGCATAATGCAAGACAAAATGTACAGTACAGATGGTTAAATGGACATATTTGTTACATTATACAACTAAAAATGTCTTGTTTTGTTACACATACATACAGTATTACAAAATATTAAAAATTATTGCATACAAATAGCTGTCGTGTTTTACTACAGTTTAATGATACACAGTATACTAACTATGCAATGATAGCCACACAGCATTGGAATCTGAAGTCCATATTGTGCCTGTGACTATAGTAAGGTTTCTGCTTCCGGCACTTAGTATCAGCATTCACTCAATCTTACATTGTTTCCAGACACTTCAATATCACATGTTTTTATGTTTACATGGACAGTTTAAGCCCTAATTTTTGTGGTACAACTTATTTTAGTACAGGTGTATGATTCTTCTGTGGGGCTTGTTCAGAGCAGATATTGCAACACATAAAATTGTTTCTTGTCCAAGAAGTATTATGAGAAATGAGTGAGGCCCACCGAATATAATTTAACATGTAAATCCTTACTTTTGCTTGTGCCAATGCTCTAAGGTAGGCAGTGCCCTGTAAGTTACATTTTAAATTTGTTTACAGTTTAGAATATCTGCCTTGCATGGATGAAGACTAGTAATAGGGTTATATTATTTTTTAATGTTCCAGGATACAATGTTCTGCATGGCCGTAGTGTTTGCTGTGTACTACTACTGATGTGGAAATCACAGCTGCCTAGTTCAACGTCTCTAGTCCGTCCTCAAGCACACTCAACACACTCACCACGTACCTGAAGATCACAGTGCTATGCTAGTAAATATGGAGGATATTGTTCTGTGGCAATGTGTTCACAGTTCTTAGTTAAATAGTTAGAAGGATCTTTTGTTTATATGCACTTTACCAGAAAGCAGTGTACTGTACAGATGTTTATAAGAGTGTCTAGTTCATACATTAGCGCTAACTTTGTTAGTGATATCTACAAGGCATTTCAGGGCCGATTGCACAGTCATATTGAGTAAACTCTAAGGCCTCTCTGAGTGAAATATTAGACATTTTCATTACAGAGACTAAAAATGAGTGACATTTAAGGAAAAACTGAGGAATTCTTAAGGTGTCCTCAGACCTTCCTTGAGATTTTTGCAAGCTGCAAATAAATCATGGTGACAGTAAATAGAGGTTAGAATGCCACATGAGGGAGAATAATATGTATTCTTATTGTGAATTTATTGTTAATATTTTAGAGGATGAACATACCATGATATAAAGGAAAGACCACACTGGTCTCTACAACATAATTTATATTCGTTGTACATTTGTACATGAAAGTGATGTTGTGTTTTTAGTGGCAATTTTGTTTTAAAAAAATTGTTACTGTGCCATTTTATAAAGAAAATTAACAATGTATTATATATATAATATATATATATATATATATATATATATATTTTTTTTTTTTTTTTTTTTTGCATTTTTTCAACTACGGTATATGAAACACTATAAATATAAACAATCAAATTGCAGTCATGTAATTTTTCTGAATTGTAAATGGAAAATAATATACATTTTTGTTACATTCGCAAGTTGTTTCGTGAAGAGAAATTATTTTCCTTCCTTGCGAAAATTGTAGTAACACTTCATCTCAACTGAGATATCTCAATTTCCTGTCTGTGTCCAATGCAGACGATAAATTCTCAGATTTTACTCAAGGACAAGTTCTCCTTAGTTTCACCTTAACCTTAAGATTTTCCTCACATGACGTTGCAATCGACCCTAGTAGAGGAAAACAAATTCAATATTGTAGAACCCTGTTCTAACATTCCTGCATTATATCTTCGTCCTGTCATTTGTCCATAAAGTTTGATACCTACCGCCTTAATTTCCTACCCATAGCAGTGCAGTATTTTCTACATATTACATCCCTGTGTATTTTCCCATTTAATGGCCTCAAACATAAACTCAGTTTCTGACTTAATCACTAAGCATTACTCTCTCTAACGATAAAAGCTGTGGTGACATGGAAGTTAGAACTAGAGGTTAGAGGGGTATGTCTTACGACAGAGGGAGAGGCTACGGGGGTATTCTTTAATCCATGGGTTGGGGTATGCTATAAGGTAGGGGAAGGCGGAGGAGTGGTTAGAGGGGGTATGCTTTATTGCAAGGGGAGGGATAATTGAGGGTAATGGACACTTTTGGTACAAGTTGTGCCTAAGCGTGATGAGGGGGAAGTGTATATCCCCTCCTCTGTATTGTACTAGCCTATCCTTATAGCATAGCTCCCTCTTCTGCCCCCTCCCCTTTAGTCTATCTCTGCCATTATAGCATACCCCCTGTAGCCTCTCCATTCCTCTCCTTATGACATACCCTTCTAGCCTCTCCTGCCCCCTCATATATTATAGCATACCCCCTGTAGCCTATCACTGTCCTTATAGCATACCCCCTGTAGCTTCTCCAGTTCTCTCTGTGTCCAATGCAGACAATAAATTCTCAGATTTTACTAAAGTTCTTCTTAGTTTCACCTTTACCTCAAGATTTTCCTCACATGACTTGTTGTTGGCTCGGCACAGTTAAGGTTGCTGGCTTCGCTTAACTTTCCTCGCACTGCCTATTATTTGCTGAATTAAGGAAAACAACATTAACCACAGAGCAACGATACTGGCTAGCTGGGCAGAGATGAATTCCCTGTGGGCGGAGAGGAGCTGTGGGACTGAGAGGGTGGTTTCTCAGACGAAGGACCTCAGAACTCCCTCCTGCTGGCAGTGTAAGCGACGGAAGCCAGCACTCTTTGAAGTTGGGGTAGGCTAAAAACCACTCACCTCTATAAAAGAGTTGGCGGAGGAGCTACTGCTTTCTCGCTGAAGTTGTGGAGGCGGGAAGCTGAGGTTCTCTCTTTGCCTCGTTGATCAGTTGCTGGACCCTCTTGATGCAACAGGGGGGTCTTCTCGGGTGACTTAATTGGGCTGATGAGCACCAAAACTGGTTTTTGGATAGCCCTGAGGATCTGACTAAACTTGTGTTGTGCGCGGGGGTGTTTAATGGCCCTGGTTTGCTGGTATACACCGTATGACTGGCACAGTGAGGCTAGAGAGGGGTCTGCTTCTGGACCCTTAATTGGTGAAAGAATTAACATTGATTCAGTTGTAACTCGGTTAGTTTGGTGACATTCCTGAGCAGCCTTATACTTATGCCCTTCAAGAGCGAATTCCACCTCTGACATGTAACTCAACAAAGGTTTCATCGTACATACTACAATGATACTCTTAAGGATGGATTTCACTGGCTGTGTTATAAGAACAATAAAATGGTTACAGTTCACAGTATTACGTGAGTCCACAGGTCACTGATTCCCCGATTTAATTTACACAATTGCTTATTTATACTCTGCAAAAGTTACACACTGATTTGCTACCAAAACTGTAACTATGCTAGTTATTGCAGGGAGCCACACTTTTCCTGTTTCCGGTTTCTGCTTCCAGTGCAGTGCGCCCCATGGTGGTTGTGATTACTTAGTCTAGTGCATTCTGAAATCCCCGCGCAGTCCTAGGTGGTGCCTCAGTCTCCCTTGCTCTAGGCGAGAGTAAAGGTACAGGTTGGAGGGGTGGACTTCGGTGGCTGGTACAGACCACAACCCTGGGTTAGGAGAGGAAGGCAGGCTTCAGTGGCTGGTACAGAACAAAATCCTGATGATAGGCTGGTGGGCTTCGGTAGCTAGTACAGACCAAAACCCTGACGAGAGGCTGGTGGGCTTTGGTAGCTAGTACAGACCACAACCCTGGGTTAGAAGAGGAAGGCGGGCTTCGGTAGCTTGTGCAGACCACAACCCTGGGTTAAGGAGAGGCTGGCGGGCTTCGGTGGCTAGTACAGGGCACAACCCTTAAGGAGGGAGTGCCTAGTCTGTGCTCAGGAGACCCGAGCCCTAGACTGTTGATGCTAATGGCGAGAGCTCGCCCTTTTATACCTGTCCAGCGGGCGAAGTACCGTTAATGAAGCGCCGTGAAAGCTGGCGAAGAGAGGGGTGAGGCAGAGGCTATGTGCTGATAACAGCCTGGCCACCCCGACACTCGCAACTTCCGTGCTACAAACAACAAACTATGTACTTGCTTATGTTCTTGCACCATGTTGCTGTCAAAATTATGAAAATAATATATACAAAATACAGTACACATTCACTGGATATTAACAAACATAGGTTTAACACTGAAAAGATCGCGGTAGCTAGTTTTGTTTATAAGTCCTAGGCCGTGTTTACCGTGTCCATATGGCCTTTTGTATTTGCTGCGCACATATTTATTTATTGATTATGATAAGATGACAGCATATATACAACATAGGTAAATCCCTTATCGGCAAGCATGTGTTTCTGTGGCGAGATACTGGCTGTGAAGGGGCGGGAGATAGATGAGTTAGGCCTACCCATCCTAGTGGGAGGCGAGCTTACAAGAATATAAAGACGTGACACAATGCATCATATATTTGTTTGGCATTACTTACTGAGGGCACTTACTTTTTATGTATTGTGCATATTGATGCTGTGTCAGTTAACAATTTTCGTTCTAACATTAGTTGCAGCTATCCATTCCACAGTATATTGTAAATTTTGTCTTGCACTGTTGCTGACAATTACGTAAATGTTAACAGTAAAGAGAACTTTCAAATTTACTGAACTTATGCAAGACAAGTGTATGCATAATTTCAAATTACAGTACTCCTCTTCTGTGCTGGGTTTCTGTTGGGAGCTTCAAAGTAAACAAACTGTGTAGGAAGTGTGGTTTGTTTGACATTTGCACTCTACGACTTAAGTTACTTGAATGATTAATGCATTTGCAATAAAATAATTTAAATGGCTTGCTTGAGTGTGATAATACAGAATTAATGAAAAATTTCCTGTTGCAGAGGGATGGTAAAAGTCAATAATTGCATTCAGTTTAGGCGCATAACCTCAAACATGTTTACTAGTTTGAAAATTGAAATTCAGTCAAATGTGACGGCTGACGGCTGTATGTGTTCAATTTACATATATTTGAGTCATCTGTGTAACCGTGGCTTAACATACAAAACAGTTTATATTTGTAAGAGTATCACAAATATTTACAATATAGTACGTAGTAAAATGTTAGTGGTGATCTACAGCAGATGTGAGGAACTCAAAATGCATGCTCATAAATTTTCCTTCTACAGTATAACACTTTTTTTTTAGTTGAGCCCTTGATAATGATATAACAGGGTTCTACTATACCAGAATGTAACAGTAACAGTTTATGTCAATTTTGTGAGCTAATATGTTGTAGAAATGAAACTTACATTGTAAAAATAATTGCTTGGACTAAAATTCAAACAAAAAAGTTAAATGGTTCGTTATAAATGCGTCATTTGTACAAAATTTTGCTCACAATGTTTTAAAACACTTTTTTTTTTCTAAGATTGATGTGTCTTCCTTTTATAAACTGTTCAATGTTATTCAAAAATGATTGTGCTAAAGTAAAGCTGATTCATCCATCAGTGAAGTAGGGTACAATACAGAAACAAGGATGGCATAGAAAAATATTATTAATTAATTTTTACCATATTTACCCACGTACCACCCGCACATTTTTTCTGAAAAACATAATTTAAAATTCGAGGTTCAGGTCATACACGAAAATCAAGTTTTTTGGATACCTAACAAGGCCTGGAAAAGTTGGGTTTACCGTAAAGTTAAGACTTTTGGAAGGGTTTATTATAATGGAAGTATAAATATCAAGCCCTATGATATCTAATTGTAGATCGGAAATGGTAAATACACAACGCCAGCATTCCCATCATTCAATGAAAGGGCTGTGTCAGGGAATCGGTGGCTGCCGGCCCGCTGGGACGTCCCAAGCTTGCGACACAAAACCAGCGTGCATCTACATCCTTTGTATCGCTTGCTCAGTCTCGTGAGCGAGCATCTAGGCACTCACAGCAATGCGTGTGGCAGCATGGGGAACCAAGTCTGAGATAGTTATTCATTGCTCCTCCAGAAAGTGCCACAGTACAGCGCATTCTCTAAGTACTGAGAACTGCTGACAGAATGCAGTACATGGAGCTGCTGCTGTGCAGCATTTGTGGGCTATGCAGCAGTGCACTAGCTAGCCTTGAGCTGTGAGCATCGTTATTGCCTACATGTTAAACAATGCTGAGAACTGTTTGTAATTTTTTGGCATAATGTAATTCGTTCACATATTTAATTCACGTAACATTTAACACTATTTAATTACTTATTTTAAACTAAAGTCAATGAAATTGGAACAGTATGGTGAAAAAAAAAAAAAATATTTTGATTGCCATCGAAACCAAACCCTAGCGATGCATAACTGTTAATACTTTCACAATTTCCTAACAAATCACTAAAATTTTTATCATAATCTCCATTATTAATTATTACATGCAGTAGTACTATTGTTACTACCCTTAGGATATAGACTAATTTTTAGTTTCTTCATTTGTTTAGTACCTCTTATTTTTTTCATCCCACACTTTAATTTCTTGCAAATTCTGAGTAGCATCAATCATAAACGAACTCTTAAAATTATCTTTAAAGTAATTTGGCAAACATATCACCTTATCAGGATGCCATGAAACCTCACTGTCTGCAGGAACACCAGACGCGCATTAGTACAAACTACATAAGTTCCTTCAGCTTTGCATAAAATAGGTCTGAATGCACTGTCGTAGACATTCTGCTTTAGTTTGTTGCCCGTCAGTTACGTCTTATCTGTATTTAGTTGACGTACGTTCCTGGATATGAGCACCCTTGGTGACATGGCAGATATCTAGACTGTGGTCCAGCTCGTCCCAAATATGTCCCAACGTAGTCTCAGTTGCATGCTTCATTTCATCAGCTTTTCACATTAATCATGTGATCATGTTTGTTCAGTCACCAAGTTATGTAGGTTCTCATGGCTTACTGGGTACTTGAAAACTCTACTTGTCACTGTTTGAATGTGTCAAGCTGAAACCCATGCTAACCTCTTGACTTAATATAACCGCCTAGTGGCCACATGTTATGGAAGTGGGCAAGTATTAACAACTTCCTTAACATGGAGACTAAAATTATGGGCATTGTACATAACTACACCAATCCCTCGCTTAGCGCGACTAATTCGTTCCAGAAAATGCACGCGCAATTTGAAATCGCGCAATCTGAAGAATTGTTTACAATGTAAACATTGGGCGATTTATTTTAAGGGATTCAAATCGCGGACATATCGACTTTTTACATCATGTATTATTCAAACACCATAAAATAAACCGGAAAAAGGAATTAATCGATTAATAACTTACCTCAATTATATTAAATGCGATGGTTTGTATTGAAAACGTAAGCATCCAGCTGTGGGTCAGCCGGTCGGCTGCGT
>PNEQ01044668.1:0-12579 GCA_003012365.1 Medauroidea extradentata | reverse complement strand
ACCGAAAATTTACCTTTGAAATTGCTTTCTTCACCCCAGTGTTTCTAATCACTCTGCTTTACTGTATGACCAACAATTAGAATTATTGAAAGATAATCTGAGTTAGTTGGTTAGTAGATGACAGTGATGATAAGTAGCGAAAATCCATGTTGGTATATTTTATATCATTCAGTAAAAATTCATATAAATTTCTCATATAAAAAAATACTGCTGTTCAACAAATTTCAAGTTTAACCACCAGAGATGTTCTTAACATTATCTAAGCAAGTAAATAATTATACACAAAATTTAAATGTTGCAGTATGTCTACTAATTTGAGTTTTTCCTCATATTGCTTTCGTTGGCATTCTTTTCTGTGTGTTCTAAAACCCTAGGATAACTCATCCCCCTACAGCCCTTGAGCAAACATTTCTGTTATCAAAATATACACTAAAGGAAAGTAGGCTGATTAGTTCTGTATAGATCTACTTGTTAAATATAGTTGATGTACAAACACATTACAGAATTTCTTGAAATATAAACTTCTGTTTAAACCAATGTCTCAAATTGTACTCCTCGAGAGATGGAACAATTAAAATGATTAAAAAGCTACCTTACATTACTTCTGATAGTTAGTTATCCTATGTTCAGCATCAAATCGAATCGCCAAGTTTACCAACTATAAAAATTTAACTACACAATATACAAACTAATTACAGTGTCTCTAGCAGTACGACGTTAATATTCCTGTATGCGACAGCTGGCACAATAACAATGCAAAAGCTTCCCTTTGTAGCTTCTGATAGCATTATTTATTCTGTGCCATAATTACTTGAGTATATCATTCACCCAACTTCTTAACAACAGAAATTAAAAATATAAAATAATCACATACATATTACCCACAGCAAAAAAAATATTCTGTACATGTATTAACGTAATGCCTGAAGTATCAAGGCAAAGAATTTAGTCATCCACATTATTTTTACAAGTTTACATCTTCCTCCAAAAATTTTCAAAAAATGAATCATATCTCAAGAGCATAAAAGAGGTTCTTTGTTTCTTGGAGCATAACAGTGGTTGTTAGCATTGCGAGAAAAAAAATGCCTCTGTTTTGAACCTAAAAAATTATAATGTGCCTGTGAACAAGGCTTAGGCTGCTAAGCTAACAGATTTAGTAAGTAGACAGACGGTTGAAGTACATACACTATAAGTCACTATCAAGAAGTACAAAACTACGAGTACATCAACCCTCTATTCAATTGGATAACAAAAAGTGTGTAAGAAGGTACTCAAGTAAATACGCTAAATTAGTAGCAACCTAATTAAAATTTGTTTTAAGTAACGGTAGTATGCAGAAATAACTGAACTGACGTAAATAATTTTATAATTCAAGTTATCTTGTGTACAACAGTCTCACAAATTAAGAGTCTTCACCATAAATAACATGGGTCAAAATCATGTCTCTCAACACCACTGTTCTACTTCTAACAGGTTGGTTCAAAATAGCCCTACCCAAAGTACAGGGACAGATTTTTGTATTTTTAAATGCTTTTTATGGTTAGTTATGTTATTCTCACAATTCAAAACTAAGGTTTACTAGCCTGAATTTTCATGGCAGGTTTTAAAAAAAGTTTAGTAAAACCAATATCTTTATTACAGTAAGGTTACTGAAGCAGGCAATAAAATAGGTACATATAAGGAGTATGGTTAGGGCCATAGTCAGCACTTGTATTTAAGGTTCGGTTTCAGTCACCAGATTGAATTTTATTATTTTTCGCTATTTTGGAATTCTGAGAAGAAAAATCTTAAATATGCGATTATACCATTAATTCTATTTACTTTGCGCTACATTACATGCACTGCATTTGAGCTAGTAATGTATAGTTAGGTCGCAATTTGTCGGGTAAATTACGAATTAAAAAATATTTGCCATACAGATTGCAGCGTAATTATAAGTTAACAGCTAAATAGCAATGTCTGTACTGTAGCACAAGGTAAACAGAATTGGTGGTATAGTCTCATATTTAACAGTTTTCTTATCAGAATAAAAATAAAAGTGAAAAATAAAATCATTCACTATGGCGACTGAAACTGAGCCTTAAGCAGTTTCCTGAAACTGGGAATGTTATGAAGGAACACGGATCCTCTCAATAAAGCGAAGGGTCCAGAAACCATCCACTGGGAAATTTTGGAATTTAAAATTGCACACTGGCGCTATTTAATGAAAATTTTGGATTTTCAAAGTACACACTGGCGCTATTTAATGAGTTACAAAAACAGGGTTGTGGTGTCCACACCTCCCACTCCCCTCATCTACGTCCAGTACGTCTCTGGTCTGATAAGGCTCATCATAAAATGCCACTTGTGCATTCCATTGGCAGCCTTCTTTTCTGCTGACAAAATTAATTCACGCCCAATATTTCTTGATTGAAATCCTGAGTAAAGTTAATTTAGTTATGTCCACATATTTTTGCACCAATTTAAATACATATACAGTATTATCTGTTCAAATCTTGTCGCAAGCAGGAATATCTTAGAGTTAGTAAACAAAATAAATACATTAACACTGTAAACTATCCAAAAATGAATAGAGTAAATGTTTACTGGCTTTTCAAATTAACATTGTAAGCCCTAAATGTTTTATACCAAAACCAAAAGAGTTGAGCTAGAAGCTTTTAGTAAATACGCAATGGAACGAAATATTACCCTTTTCAACAAAATGACAAGTAGGTAATCTTAAAATGTTACATCAATGTTCAGATTTTTTCCAGGTCATGCACTACGTATCAAAAACCTATACAAGTACTTACAGAATTGTATGTGCCGATAGGTGAACATTTAATACAGATGGACGACACATTATTTACGAAGTTGCTCAGAAGCAACATTTCGCTGGCTAAACCAGCTTTCTCAGGCGGCGAACGTGTTCTCATACGTCACTCTAGGAAGCTAGCTTGGCCAGCAAAATGTCGTGGCCGCGAAACTGCGCTAAAATGTGTTGTCAATCTGTGTTTTATGTTCTACCTGCAAGTATGATTCCGTAATTACTTGTGCATTTCTGTCTACAAGTTTCTGTTAATGTTTATGATGGGATAAAACAAAGAAATTCTTATTGTTGTGTCATTGTTCTATTTAAATGCAGGAAGTACATTTGGAAATTTGCTGTCAAACATACAAGGCGAGGTAACTACTGTTGTTGAATAATTATAATCAATAAGGGCATTGACTCTTTTACAGAGGTTGATCTCTATAGGCACCATGCACACTCCTCTAGCAGTAGCCATGGCAAGTAACAAGAGGATGGCAGAAACAGAGTACCGGTCCCGCAGCGAAAGCAGCAGACGCAACGACTTGTTCAACTTATGTTTGAACAAAAACTATTTTTAAAAAATGTCCTAAAACTTTCGCCACCAATCCAATACACTATCGCGCTTGAAATGAAGTGGTTCCGGTTTTATGTGTATGTCCTAGTTATAAAAATATAGATACAGAATGTAACAAGTGATTTTTTGTTCAGAAAGTGCTTAAAACACAGTTTGTTAAAAACCGTACTAAAAATTTTTTTTGTGGATAAAAATAAAATTACAAACCATCTACGTTAAAAGGAAACGTGGAATGTAATATCCTGCAAACAAATCACACCCAAGTTAAACGGTTTTCACGTGGTGGAGTGAGATATTAATGTGTTAAGCAGTCTCATCGTGCACACTTGACGTTGCCCTAATATACTAACATTAATTACAGTCCCTGCAAATCATCTACATATTCTTTTGTATTTGTTTACATAGACAAATTCGTAAAAAAGCTTTTTTCTATAAGCGCTTAGATTTTGAAGAAAACAGGATTTAATATATCAACAAATTAAAAAGTGAGAAAAAAGTAAAACACAGTGGCATTAGTCTACCACCAAATGTATTCACTGTCTAATATTAGTCATTCCGCAGCAAAATAAATTATTACAAGCAACATAAAATTAATTGTGACATTTTCACCATTAATACCAAGTCGTTATTTTAACAATAATGAGTAGTAGGCCACCGTACACAACACTCTAGCGGCAACTGCGGTAACTAGTGAGATGTGAGACGCACTGTGCGGCATGAGCTATCAATAAGCAACAATTTAACATGGATATCTGTAAAAGCGTAAAGGAAATGTAAATTGTTGTGTTGGGTGTAGTAAACACTTACGGGAACACCACAGCAAACATTTCTTTTTGTTCATTCCCAAAACGGAAAACAGTAGCAGATTGACGTAAGTTGTGGATCCAAGCAGTGCACAGTAAGTAGCAACGCATAGCTCATAAAACTATTTACTACTTATTTAGTAATTAAGTCCTTGTTCTTGGATGTTATTAATAATTACTTGTATCTTGCCGTTCTTTATTTAAATTTCTCATGTTTATGTGTACGATCAAAATGTGACTGTCATTTGTTTGTTTACAGCATAACAATACAACTACCAACTTAAGTCTTACACAGTCTCATACATAACATTCCTTCCCTTTCTACCATACAGTACATAATACTACTAATTGTTTACATAGTCCTATAATGAAGAACATAATAAATCTTTTCGGCTTCCTTTTGATTCAGGTTGAAGAGCATTCCTTCACTATCATAGGTTGGAGTTTACACTCTCGGTTCTGTTCACAATGCTGAGTTGAGTCTTCCTGCAGCGAGAACTCTAGCGTCCCTCCGAGATCTGCCATTGTCTGCTGCTGCGGAATAGATTGATCTGTTTGAGCTTCTTCATTTGGAAACCTAAAAAATGGCAGCTCCTGCAATTGTTTGGAAAACTCTGATGTTGAAAGACGCGACTCTTGTACTCGTTCTGGAACATTTGATGTCGAAGGATGTACAGCTCAGACATTCCCCTGAAGGCATTTAGGGGTATTTCCAGATACACCTGTCGATGGTCTACCAGTACATTCTTGTGTTACTCTCAATCTCTCTTGACCTTGTATGCTGTGACATTTTCGTGGTGCTTCTTACGCAGTCTCTTGTCCGGTCTGAAACTCTTAATACGTTGCAGAATCTGGTCAACATGCCTTCGTGTGATACGACTATCTTCCAGTTGTACTTGGTATGTCACCGAGCCCTCTCTGTTTACAACTACTTCTGGGACCCATTTTGGTCCTGCCACATAGTTACGCATTAACACTGTGTCATCTTTGTTAAACATTAGCAACCACACCACTTCCAACTTCAGTAACTGATACTTCTGCTGCATGTTAACCAGATTCTGCTGCATGTTAACCAGATTCTGCAGCGCACTGTTACTGGAAGAGTTTCTGACCGGACAAGAGACTGCGTAAGAGCAGCACCACGAAAATGTCACAGCAGACAAGGTCAAGAGAGATTGTGAGTGAGACAAGGATCTACTGGTACACCATTGGCACGTGTATCTGGAAATAACCCTAAATACCTTCAGGGGAATGTCCAACGAGCTGTACATCCTTCGACATCAAATGTTCCAGAACGAGTATAAGAGTCACATCTTTCAACATCAGAGTTTTACAAATAATTTCCTCATATCTTCCCTCTCTGTATATCACTTAATTTCACCCCACAACTATGGATTGTGAAAATACCAGTTACTGAAATTCCTAGGGGCTCAAACCAATTCCGAGCAAACTGGGCCCATTTCCAGTGGCTACTACGACTGGAAGTGATGCTGATTTTCTGCTCTCAATCACTTTCACCCAAACTACCTTCGCTCCCTTAACTTGCAGTTGTTCTTGGGACCAAGTACGCAAAACGATGTTACAAGTATCCAACGGAGGTAACTGCGGCCACAGAGACCCGTAAGTTTCCCAACTAATAATGGAAAAACTTGCTCCGGTATCTATCTCCATGCAATGTTTTTTTCCATCCAACAAAATATCAACAACAAATGGCCCCTTATTTCTCAGTCAGTGTGTGAAGGCTGTACAGACTGTATATCCCCACTTCATCACCATCCCCACCTTGATCCTTTACTATATTTAACACACGAGTCTTGCCTGCATATACTTTGCTCCCATCCTTTCCTTGCCAGCTAGTGCCTAAACCTTGCCTCTTTTTCTTAATACACACCCTCTCTTAATGACCATGTTTAGAACAAAACCGGCAGACAGTGGTTACAAGTCTACATGTTTCTGGTGCATGGTTCACTAAGCATCGCCAACACTGCTGGTTCAGCAGACTCTCCCATTGCTTTGCTACCATATTGTCGTCACTAACTGTAGTGTCAGTATGCCTATCTGCAAGACTACTTCTACCCACTACGACATGCACTAAATGTCTATCATCTTCCATTGGATTCACCTCCTATCCAGTATCCCGCAGGTCAGATATGGTTTCTTCTGTTGCCTCTGCTGCCATAGCTATATCCACTTCCCATAGCTATATCCACTGCATCCTTGAAGTTCAATGGATCCTTAGACAAAAAGGTGTGTTGGACAGCCTTGTCATGCACGCCGCACACCAGCCTGTCTCTTAACATTCTTTCCAAATTAGGGAAATTGCAGTATGTACTTAGATGCCGTAACTCCGCCAAATAAAATGCTATCCCTTCCCCTTCCTGCTGATCATGTTTCAAAAACTAATATATTTCCACAATTTTACTTGGTTTCAGTTCGAAGTGTTCTAATAGCTTTGTAAATACTTCTGTGAGCGAAACTTTATCTGTAGCCTTAGGGGGCGAATAAAGACAGAACTAAGATGTATAGCTCCACTCCACAAACAGTGAGAAACACAGCACACTTTGTTTCGTCAGTTTTAATCTAGTTGGCAATGAAATAAAACTGCATTCTTTTGCGATATGTCTTCCAGATATCCCGACCTGCCACAAACTCTCCCATCACCCCAATCGTAGCCATCACTGTTACTTACCGATAATTACGTTTATCTTTCATACCATCCTCGTCGCCATTATTAAGTCTTGGTTCTAGGATGTTAATAAATAATTACTTGTATCTTGCCGTCCTTAATTTACATTTCTCACGATTATGTATACGATCAAAATGCAACTGTCATTTGTTTGTTTAGAGCATAAAAATACAACTACCAACGTAAGTCTTACACAGTCTCATATATAACGGTACTAACATAAAGCAACAAGCATACAAAAAAGCATAATGTCACATAAAATAATGTGTAAAATTTATTCTGTATTTAAGTAAACAAACGCTGTTAATTCATATCAGTGTACATATTTACAAAATGTTACTGTTACATGTAAATAATAAATTACTTAGCAAATATACTCATTTATTAATTAATATAAACAAACATGATTTTTTAGCACCGATCGTTCACCTAGGGAACCAATACCATCATCAAGACTGCAGCATCCATTTCATTGGAAACAAAAAAGTCGGGGCACTCACATCCAGCTTAAGTCCCAAGTTTAGTTCCAAAAGATTGGTTCATCTCAACCATTAGAGAGGTATGAAAGTGCCAAAAAAAAAAAAAAAAAAAAAAGAGAGAAAATAAGTGTTGCAGAGGATGCATGTTCAGAAAGTGTTGTTAATAAACATGAAGTTGCCATTCAGACAGACGTAGGCCTAAATAAAACTATGCTTTTTGTTGCATAATTAGTGGGTGTGAACTGTCCACTCAAGCCTCTATTCCACTGCATGAAGAAGTAAACTCTCATCTTAAATGTCATGATAGAAGTACGGGAACAAGTGATGTTTTGAATGAAATTCCGGTTTTCCGAGGATATGCTCCAATATCAGATGAGACTGAGCTGAAAGACTTAGCGGGAGTGACATTTGCGGTTTTTAATCTGTTATTTATACCTACTGAAACACCTTAAGGTAAAATTAATAAAGAAAATTGCTTGTTAATATATTTAATAAATATGAAAACAGGATTACGATATTCTGCTACGAGAGTTACGTTTGGAGTTTACCGCACATTAATATCACGTATATGTATTTAACACAACTTTAATGGTGTTAGCATCGACTGTGTCAAACTTTGTGTTTCAGCCTAGCAGGGAAAGTGTTTATGAAACAATGCCTGTTACATTTAAAATTAAGTTCCAGAAATGCACATTGATAATTGACTGTACAGAAGTGAACGTTGAACAGCAGCCTAACATTGATCAAAGTGTGTTTCTTTACTCTAATTAAAAGGGTACTTACACAGTAAAATCCCTCATAGGCATTTCTCCAAATGGAATGGTGACTTTCAAATCAAAATGTTACGGTGGCAAATCAAGTGATTGTGGTTTGCTGACTCTACTGGAAAGTGATGACAAGGTAATGGCTGATAAAGGTTTTCAAGGAATAAAAACAAGCCTTACCGACAAAGGTGTCATTACTCCACCATATTTACATGATGGCAAGTTGACAGCAGAAGTGGTGGAAACAACGTACAGCACTGCCAGTGTTCGAATTCACGTAGAAAGGTGCATTCAGTGAATTAAAACATACAATATTTTAGAGAAACTGTCAATAGAACTACTTCCACATATCAATGATACTGTTCACAGGTGTTGTGTTTTAGTCAATTTGCAGTCTCCCATAATTTGAGAAGGGAAATTATAGTTTTTTTTTACAATACTCTTATCATTACATTTACTGATATTTGACTTACACATTGTTGTAAACTTTACAGTCATTTACATACATATACAAAATTAGATATATGAGGACAACATTATAACTGAGAGTCATACAATATTCAAGATTCAAGTTATCATCAGTAAGCTTTGTTTTATTATGTTTGTTACATATATGCTTTGACATGTGTTGAAACAAGTTTTGGTAAACAGTAAGAAAAATAAAATTGTCCTACTCTATTGACGCATGTTTTAAGATACTCAGTGTCCTTTTCCAGCATTATGCATACCTGTTGTGTTTTATTGTAAATATATAAGTCGCATATATTAATACCTGTGTCTCATGAATGTACATGTGTATTAATTTAAAAATTGTTTTAGTTGACACATTAAGTAATGATAGATAAGCATGATAAGATAAACAGTAAGTAGTTTAATATACTCACATATCAGAACTTTGAAAATGGCTTGTACGGCCTAGTAGAATTCTGAGTTATGAGACAATCAACTAAGTTCAAGGGGATGTGCTGGTTGTCAGTCCATATTCTACACTATTAAAATTTTAATGAAATTCTAACAACTTATGATAAATTAAAAAAGAAAAAAAAAGTATGTTCCAGAAAAACTGATGCACATGATTTATGCTAAAGTTAACATTTCAAAAAATCTTCCAGATTTTCGTTTGGAAAAGTTGGCCAGTATGGAAATGGGTGTGCTTTTAGTTAAATGTTTGTTATTGCCTCAGTGACTTTCAGAAGGTGTTAAATAAGTCAAGAGCCAATCTCGAAAGTGACACCAACGTACAGTTGCTGGATTTATAGCTTGTGCCTAAAAGAAAATTTGAATTTTTCAGGTCCCTGGCAATGGATCAATGCATGAAGCATTAAGTCACGGATACTTATCCCTCAATTTCTCCAGCATCGTGAAAACAAACATTTTACAGAAAATAAGTTTCTTTGCCATACAATTAATTTTAATTTTATTTAAAAAATTCAAGTTCGACAGTCCATACCATACACGTCTAAAACAGGTTACATTTTATGAAGACATGCAAAAATGCAAAGAATATGTCAAAAGTAAAACCAGAAAATTGAAATAAAATTAAATAAAATGAGTCACTAACCTGCCATGTGTGCTTTCGGGGCATTCACCCATTCAGTCTATATCAAACACTTTACCACACAGCCTACATTTTGCTTTGTGTTTGTCATCAGTGTCACGGGAAACCCACAATTTATGCTGCTCTTTTTCCAGCCACAATACACTAAAAATACACTTTCCTGGCATGATCACGCACAAACAATACATATTTGATTATGTAAGTGAAAATACTTGGGATTTATGTTAATAAAATTTTTGATTAAAAAATCTGAAAAGAATAATTTTTTATTCAGAAACATCTATACACCGGACAAATTTTCTACCCTTCCTCGTCTAGAAATGTGTACAAATAAAATTGTGTAAGTGGTTTTTAACTGTGTGTTTTTAAAAAAGGCAGTGCAAATAACCAGTAATCTGACAGCAGAAAATTAAAAATTCCTCGATTTGACAGTCTGTAAACCTGATTGATGGTATATATAAAGTTGGAAAATTTTTCAGTAAAAATTTCTAAAATGTCTGTAATGGGAAAAAAAAAAAAAAAAAAAAAAAAAAACCTGTTAGAGAAACTTTGTTAAGGTTTTATTGCAATATATTAAAAAACACAAAGAACGGGAGAGGGAGAGGTGAAAAGAAAAAAACCAGCCCTTTATACAAGGAAAATTAGGAAAAACTGCGACATTCGACCGTAGTCGAAAATACAAAATATTTCTAAACTGCGACATACAACTTTAGTCAAACATCGAATTAAATGACTCTGTAAACCATAGATACATTGTTTTCTCGCTAAAAAATAACCAAAAATAAACTATTTACAAAAAAAAAGATTTTTTTATAATTTTTTTACCCCGCGGCAATAGAGTTAAATAAACGTACGTATATAAAAGTAAAAAAAAAACAAATTTTTTTTTAAAATGTAAAATGCACCTCTGTATTATAATACTAGTATATTTAATACACATTTTACAAATATTTTTCACTATCACATTGAGGGAAACACAAGTTACGTAAGTATTCCTCAATTTGATATCACCTCAGCTGGCTTGGTTTGCACTTCCAGCACATGACCTGATAACACACTGAAACAAGGACAATGGTGGTTATCGTGTATCTGAAAGAGAGGGAAGGTCCATTTAGACAACTATCGCAATCTAAACACGAGATACTTTACAGTAAATAAACATATCTATTAATTAAAAGTTGCACAATTTATCACCATGGATTCAAATTAACAGTTGAGTTGTGTTTTTAAAATTTTGATAAGCTCTCTTTCAGGTAAACAATTGTGTAAACGCATCTGTTCACAAGATCTCTGTTTCATATAACCGTAGAGTATTAACTGTACTACTGTTTTTGTATTACAGTTTCTTGTTGCAGTCTGTTTCACAAATCTATCACAATAGAACATAACGAGCGGTAGTAACCTTTGTTACCACTGTATTATTTTGTGTTACATTTAAAGTTACTACATACTAAAACATGTAGACAGAGATGCACAAGTACTTACAGAATCAGTACTTGCAGGTGCTAGAACACAAAATACAGATGGAAAACACATTTTTCGTGCAGTTGCGACATTTCGCTGGCTAGGCCAGCTCCCTAGTGCTGCGAGTGATTGCACACTGCAGTATGGCAGGCGGTAAGCGATAGTTGGTAACTAGCACACCTATTGGCCAAGGGACGAGCTAGGGTACGGCAGGAAATATTGAAGTTATCAAAAGTTGACGCCTGGTGGTTATATGGATTTTGTGATATACTGATTGGCTAGTTTCTAGCGCCTCAGTTCTGTATTATTGTCTGAAGGTGATAAAACTCTCACCAGTCTCGTGTTGTAACAGACATCAAAAGAGAGTTTGTGTGAGGCTGCACGTGCAGCAACTGGTTATCTTGAAGGTTTACGCTGGAACTAGCTATTGCTAGTTTGATATTGGCCCTGTGGCCTCTGCCTTAGTGTGTTTGTAGCAAGGCCAATGTATTCAGTATTGCACTGTGTGCACTGTAGTTGGTAAATACTTTTTTTGACCCAAATCAAAGGAAACTATAACTGCGGGACAGAAAACTTATCTATCAACTACAGCGCACATAGTGTGATGCTGAATACATTGGCCTTACCACAAACACACTAAGACTGAGGATGATGCAGTACATAAGCATATAAAATTGTAGTAAGAAATAGTTTCATGCGTTACTGTTCAATGTTTTTATCAAGTTAACCAATGTATGCCAGCCAAGGTACTGCAATAGAATACTAATTTTATGAAGCATGCCTCAGATGTCAAGTACTACCACCTTCATGCAAGCTTTACGAAAAAAAAAAAAAAAAAAAAAAATTAGCACTTGTATGTGGCTGCTTTAAGAGGCCAATGTTTAGATGTAACATGAGAATCAACAGTTTAACATACAATTTCTTTGTTTTGTGGAGCAAGTGAAGGGAGATCATGTACTACTACTTATGTAATATTGTGGAATAATAATTCTTAAAATAACTTTCTATTGGTAATAACTACATATATTTTTTAAAGAATGATGTTTTTCATTCACGAAATGTATGTTAAGATTAATTTTGAAATATTTTTATATAGAATATTTAATACCAACTAAATGAAAATTTTATTTGTCTGGTTTTGCAATGAATGTATTTTTCGAAGAGAGATTTGTATGAACGTGAAATAAAGGGATTTCACTTTCAGTCAGCAATATTTTTTTGTACCTGTATCATGAAATATGGGCTGTATGGGAGAGAGGTTTGTATACCGTATTTACTCGCGTATAGGCCCCGCCCACGTATAGGCCCCCCCTCCCTTTTTAGTAAGATTTTTGAGAAAAAAATTTAAAATGTATTTCCTGGGTACATCTGATGGCAGGGCAATTTGGCATGCAAGAAACTGCTTGCCACGTATTGTAAGCTATTGTGGATGCCGCTTTTAGTGGTACACAGACTGAAAT
>PNEQ01044667.1:0-12633 GCA_003012365.1 Medauroidea extradentata | reverse complement strand
ATTATATTTACTGGTTTTCAAGTTTTGTATGAAGTAAAAATATGCAAATTTTGACTTTGAAGTGACATTACGGGAAAACTAGATGAGCTAATTTTTTTCCGTTTGATGTTAATGTACTCTTAAGTAATGTCTACAAAACTAACACTATTTTATACAAATATAAAATTATGAATTTTTCCCCACTTGAACGCCCTTAACATTGAACCGACTGTATGAGTCCTCTGTTTTAATTTAAGAGGTGACAGCGAGGGTAAATAAGTAGTTGCATGAGGTGTCACATTCATTCGCTTTTTTGTCTGTCGTTCGATTATTATCTTTATACGCACACCCTACTTCAAGTGCTTATTAAGTGTGCTATATGCTCATCATGTCATTATTTAGCTAGTGAATAGTGTATTCAACAATATTTTAGGTTAGTTATAGAGCGTCAAGAGATTTTAGGTTAGATTTACGTGGTTTGTAGGAGAATGAATTAAAGAAATGGAAGGGCAGTATACATAATTTAAGGTTAAACACTGCAAGTTCTGTGAGAAAGTCTTTACTATGCAGTATAATATGTCGAGACATACGAAGATTTGTTACTTCAATCCACACCATGAAGAGCGCCTGATCTGCGAGTTGTATGGTGTATCAATCACTCACAAAGATGACCTGATTAAACATTCTTGCATACTTGTAATGGCAACATCAAGAAAGAAGTGACTACCTGCTATAAGTATTGCAAGAAGCAGTTCAATGAATTTTGCAATCCTCATAGACGTGAAGCAGGTTGTGAGCACAACATGAAATGAAATCTGCTGTAGTGCAACTACTGCAGATCCAGTTCGCTTGTTGTGACAATCTGACTATGCACTTGAAGATCTGGAAGGGTAAAGTAGCAAGACCAGCTCAGAAAAAGCTACGTGTGGAACCACCGGAATCTGCTCGGCCATTGTGCTTCAGGAAGCCATCAACCACCTGATAATCGTAATAGGATCTGGTTTCGGCAACAGAGTTTGGATTCTTCGTGGCAGAAACTGCATTCCGTGGTAATGTGAAGCCTTAGTGTCTGAGAACGATAACACCAACGTGAATACCTGACTTATATGCCTATTTTGCTCACAGAATCCTCTACGTTAGTTGTTTTCTGATTACTTTTTGAAATTCTCATCAATATTCTGAAATTCTTTGCTAAGTGTTCTCTTCTACTCACCTATATCCTGTCTTTGCCTTTTTAGAGCTATTCTAACTTTCTCAAAATTTTCCTGATCCCTACTTTCTCTTTCCACTCTTGCAACCTTACCATAAACCGGCTCAAACTATGTTTGTATTGTATTTTGCAACAATTTTATTCACTAATGCTTGTGTTTTACTCGTATATTAGTTTCTAGGTATTTTTATTTACCTTCAATTTCTACCTTTCGTATTTCACATTGTGCACCTAACTCTACCTCCCTTTTTTCTATTTGGGCATGTAATTCTGTGGTGTATTTTTCAGTTTATGCTCTCAGTTTATACTCTTATTTCATTTTTTACTACCTAATGTAGTTCTTTCAGTAAACTGTCAGAATTTCGCCTAGTTGCCTCAGAATGAATTAGGCCGTTTCTATTACGCTGCTTGGACATAGTATTACTTGATTTTCTACTGTACGTACAATTTCTGAGTTGGAAATATTGCCGGTGTATTGTTAGTCTGATCAAACTCTGCCTCAGACATGGTAGCATTTGAATTGTCACAAACAAATAAACATAAAAAATACTATGCTTACTGAACAGTTATGTTCACTTTTCATGAAACCTTTACTAGGCAACTGCATGAATTTTAAATGCACACCAACACCCACAACTACAAAAAGTGACACTAATGTTTACAAAATTTACGAATTTACTTGGTTTCCTTTTGTCTTTCTTGATGATTGCTGTGTTGCCGCTGACATTGCGATGACCCAAACTAGGACCTTGTTGAAACTGCATCCCACCATCTTGTTGCTACTGTGTCATAGCTTCTCCAACACCTTGTTTTGTTTTATTTTATTTTAGCGGAGAAAACTTTCCAAACATCGGACATTTATTTTTATTTATTTTCATCGTTCACCTCACAGCTCTGCAACATAGTCACATTCCACGACAGCAAAATTGTTCCGCTCTATTCGTTCTTTGCCCCTCAGCCGGGTAGTCAAATGTCATTGTTTCAACTTAGCAATGCTGAAGGTGATACCTGCCTAGACTCAATGGAGAACATAAAAATTCCACCATACCAAAGAAACAATCTCAAGGGAAATTACAAAGAATAACATGATTGTCGAGCGAAAACTTTACATAACTCTTTATTCCTTTCCGGCATTATTTTAGCACTACAAAGATTTCTTAGAAAAGCAAAACTGCCACAAAAACAAAAATGTGATTCAAACCATCTTAGCTCGGGCGTGACACATGCAAACGAAAAAAGCTTTTCCTGCTCGCCTCATTCATCGATCTTAATGAGACTGATGCTCTAAAGATGGAGCTAAACTTGGAAATCACAAAACCACCCTCTAGCTCCTAATTAGTCAGCTAAATCACGCCACTACTCTCGGCCAATTAAGGCCTTCTGTAATCCAGCTGTGTCCAAAAAAATAATAAAAATCACCTTGTAGTGCACCTATCTCTCTCTCTTTCTTTCTTTCATTCTTTCTTTCAAAAAGTCACACTTGTCATTTTAAATTTCCATAACTAACTGAAAACCAACTCAGTATGGTGCAACAATGCTATAAAGCACACAAAATTAATAAAAGAAGATAATATAAACTAATACTAATAAAAAATTCTCAAAGGTAATTTGTAAAAATAATAACCACTATACAAATGCATCTTATCCTTAACTAAAATGATTGATAAAAAACTTTACAAAACCCTACAAATATACTCTGATAGCTGGAACATTACGAGGTGTCCTAACCTTTCATGTCTCAGTTACATTGTTGAGCATCCCATTATCATGTAGACACTTTTCTTCTAGTATATTAAGCACATACACTTCTCTGCTTTTTGTTTCTGAAACTATATGTTTTGAAATTCTGATCTTCAAATATGTTATTATAAACTTTTTCTTACAGACAGCAAAATTAGCTTTTATTTCCATCACTAGTATTGTATCTTGTGTCGAGACAGGGTTTTAATTTCAGTATTTCCGATTCTTCTTGAGGAAACAAACAGATTCATTGTTTGCCACTTTCACTTTGAAGTGGCTGTTGTCTTTGAAATTATTCAACAAATCTTTCCCATATGTCGGACATATGTGTTGTAGCTCCTAAGTCGATTTACCATTCATCCACGTTTTCATTGGCAATATTTAGAGTTGTAAGTAAATATTCATCTTATACTTCATGTTACGTATTTGTGTTTTACCTATGCCTTTTGTCTTCTGACCCTTACAGGTAAGTGGGGGTTTTCATCATTATCTTTTAATATTGCTAGCGTTTTCATGTTCATAACACTTGGGGTCCTTTTGCAGGCTTACTATATTGTCTTCTTACTAGCATACAATTTTGGCATTATTTTTGAGAGTGTGGTGGTCTTCTGAAGACTAATTTCCACTACACACAACTTGTCACAAAAGAATCAGATTTCACAGTTTTTTTTTTTTTTTTTTTTTTTTTTCCCCCATACATTCATAATATTCCTTTGCGCAGTCTCAAATACTGTATATAAGAAAAGTGAGTCGGGAAATTTTACACTATTATTTTTTCCAGGTGTTGTCGTAACTCAAATAGTTTTATCTCTATTGCAATGTGTTTAGTTACTTACTCGCAGGGGTCCTATCTCCTTATACTGAAAATCTAATTAAACATTCAAACTTGCAGCTGCTCCGTTCTTTGCTAATAGACACGTTACAGTTTTCCCATATTTATTTTGCCAAAGTGCGCAAGTTCATCAATTGATGGACTTGGTGCTAAGAGAAGAAACTGTTACGTAGTTAACCATAATGCCTTCTTAACTGATGTCATTATTTCTTCAGTTTATTCGTAGCCTGGGCAGTTACCTTGTCCCATTTTTGTAAAACAACATTTTTTAATTCCTTCTATGAGTTCCATAGTACCACAAACTTGTAGCTTAGTTTTCATTTAAAATTTCTGGCCATCTAATTTGATTTACCCTTTAACTTGTCAGTTCTTGTCCAGTGGATGTCCATTTTCAGCATGTTCATACACAGATGGAAAATTCAAAATAAAAGGAGAAAACACACTGACCGAGTCCATGAGTACTTTATCTTGAGCCTTTATGGTGCCATTTTTGTAGTGATGTCGTTGCTTGCTATCAGTAAATACTGAAGTCACCATACTTTTTGGTTACATGATGCATAAGCATCTATTGCTAGTTTTGGGCCCATAACCTGTTGAGCAGTCCAGTAATTTTCACCACTCCTTTAATCACACTACTTTGCCTGAACATGACTGCTTTGTAACTCATCTGGTTTTACTTTATACACGGTTATGAAAAGTGCCATTAGAGAGTAACTGTACAGCAGCAATATTTGTCTCTCCAAAACAAAATGGCAACAAATAAACCAAGCTCACTGTAAACCAATAAACAATACCACAATCCACAAAGATTCTAGTGTCGCTGGTCGTTGTAATAATATTGCTATTGTACATCAATTATGCCACAGTGATGTTGTTGGCATTTAAAAATATTAATGTACCTATATTGATAAGATCAATGATTATTTATAGAAAACATTTTTATCGCGTGTCAATGAGATACAGCCCATATTATTTCACAAGATTTAAATGTCATATTTGGTTAATAGTCTAGTATTTATTTAATGAATTGCATTGATGTTTTATAGATATTGGATGCCCTGGATTGTGATACTTACTGCAAAAAAATGCATCTTGCTCACAAGTTGGAGAATGTGGCGTGTACTTTGGAAGGGGAGGAGACATCAACTTGCTGACGTCAACCGTCACCTGATCACTTGCTGGCCAACCTGAACCTGTACTGGGAGAAACTTACACTGTGATATGCTGTAGTGCTGTAGGATAATAGTGCACACGTGACTAAGTGCATCATGAACAAGGGTCAGGTGACAACTAGTACACCATGAGTGAACGCCAACACCATTGTCAACGAGAACAGAATGGTGGTTGGTTGTATAACCAATGTGCCACATTTACGTTTATTCACAAAGCACAATAGTTTCCTAAAGTTGAGTGCCTCAGTTATGATACTAAAAAACTTTAAGTGTCATAAGAAACTCTTGGAACAAATTATTAAAGTTTCAGTAGGGTTTACAGAGCTGTTATTTTAAATCCCAATTTTTATATGTATGTCTTGATATGCTGCGGAATAGTTTTTATCTTTATAAGCAACTGTAAAAATTTTATTATTTGTGTATTTTTATTTTACTCTTCGAGATACATGGGCAGCAACAGTTAACAAATAGAAGTTGGAGACTGGTATTTTAGTGGACATCTTGTAAGCTTTGTGTGTGTTTGCATGTATGTATGATGTATATACATCACAAGATTCCACAGTGTTGTTTTAATTTTATAGTTTTATTTCTCAGAAATTTTATTGACTTTTCAAACTTGTAAATGTTATTGTTTACAAAGTCATGTCTATTTAAAAAATTAGAATATTTTTTAATAGATTTTTTTAATAGTGTGTTTTATTCAAGAATAATAGTGTTAATGAAATAACTGAAAGCAATATAAGGTAAATTAGACATGATTTTCAAAAATTTCAGATGATGTAACTGTTGCCTGCAATGTGTGGCATTATTGTATATATCAGAAAGTAAACTAAAATTGTACTAACTTCGCTTGCAAAGCAACATACTAAAACCATTTTACAGTGTTACCAGCACAGTTATTGTGCTGGTTCTCTGTAGGCACAGAGACACATCTCAGCTGTTTACATACATAATAGAGTACCTTGTCCAGTTCCATGTATATTATAAGTAAACTCATGTTTATATTCATGAATATTATGTGTTAATACTTGTTAATAATTAGATATGGTGAGAATTGGTTACCCATCTATGGAGCTAAATAACTGTTTCAATATGGTCTGCTCATTTTTATTACAATACTTAGATTGGTGTTTCTTTTGTAATTTTTGAAGATTGACTCACATAAACGTTGCTTTAATGGCATAAGAGCAGCTAACTGCGAACAGTGATGTAGTGTATGCCAGGTAGATGTTGTGATAGAGTGCAAGCTCAGTACTTAGGCATAGCACTAAACATTAAGTGCGGTGCATGCATTTGTAGTGAATTTATGACTTATTAAAATAAATCTTGTTGAGTTTTCCATAAAAAAATTTTTTATCCATATTAAACGAGTTCTGTGTTTCTTGAAAATTCCTAGGAAATATTTTTTCGTTGGTATTGATTTTAAAGAAAAAAACTGTTATTACTCATGGTTTGGGATTTCTTAGTTAGATTTATGTAGGTTGCCACAGCTGTGTACATAAAGTCAAGTGTGTGTTTGGAGTTATTTTCCAATTCTTTCTTTATTCAGTTGACTACTGCCTATTTTTTATGTAGCCAGTGATTAAGTTTGTTTCTCCAATTAAAAATTTGCTGGAAATTTTTATGCTTTGATCATGTTTTAAATTTTGTCTGTAACGTGCAATTGTTTGGGTGTTTTGTACTGTTATTACTGTGAAGTCTCGATTTCGACATAGGATTTACATTTTCAATTTTTAGTAATTATTTTAAAGTCATGTGCTATAAATTAATGTTAAACAGCCCAAATAAACAGGGCATTAGTACTTGCATTTTCATGAATCTGTCTTCTAAATAATGGTGACATAGTTACTTAAATGAAGTAGTGATTATCCTTCCTCTTTCTTTTTTTGTTAATGGCACAGTTTTATTTCTTTATTGTTATATTGTTTACTTTTTTGTTATCGCCCAATATTCACCCTTTCTAGGCATTTTGAGCCCCATTTTGAATACAAACTATCAGGTGGTGTGTCATCCTTCTGTCTACATTAATACTGCCGTACATAACTTCCAGTTTCTTTGGTATTACCCTTGATGACATGTTTTTATTAATTGGATATTTTTTAACTGTCAACATTTTTTTTTCACACATTCAAAACAATATAATTAACTATGTTTGTGTATTACATGCATACCAGATTATTCGATTAATTTATGCTATGATATATTACAAAATGCATGCATTGTACAACAAAATTTTTCAAAATAAGCTTGGTATGTTCCATGGGGAAATACACGGCCACTAAAGTTAGCTCACTAAAGCTTTCCTTTTTCAAATAATATTCTATATGCTATGCGTTATACTTCAACATTAAATAAATGTAAACTTTATAATTTAAATCATTCAAATTCAATAAGTAATGGTTTCATATGACCCCCTTGCCTCTCAATATCGGAATACTTGTATTTTGAAAGTCATTTTAACTTGCCCTTTAATCTTCAGTTTTCTTCATATAAATCCTTAAAATGGCAGCTATCTAACACTGATACATTTTGTAAACCATGCTCTCAACTGATAATATAGAATGTAAAGTTATCGCTGCATGAATTTGTGGACATGAATTTTGGATTCATTTAAATATGCTGCTGCAAGTTGTTTGCATTGATCTCTTTATTATTATTATTATTATTATTATTATTATTATTATTATTATTATTATTATTATTGATGAAAGCTACCAATTCTAGTGATATAAAGTGTAGCTAGCAGTCTGGTAGTCTAATTTGCGTAATCACATCTACAGATTCAGCAAATCTTGGAATTGTGGTTTTGAATTGTTCATGTGCTGGGGAATGTAATTTTGAACCACATTGTCTCTTGGTCATTGTTTTAGGCATAGGTCTTCAAACAATTTTGGGAGGATATCTTGCAGATTTTTTTTAAAATTTAAGGAACTCTTAGTAGTAGAGACCACAATGAGTTTTTGTCCTACGTTACCACACCAAGCATTCACAGAATGACACAATCAGTGTGTGGGGTATTCACACCTCAATATTGCATGCTGTGTTGATTAACTACACAGTTGTTAATGAAAGAAGACTGAATGGAGAAAAGATCCTTGTGAAGGAAGTTCAGATTTCGTTTTTGTGTCTTGACCATTAATAAATTTTGATTCTTGGAATTATAACTATTAACTTTTGATGCACCTACACAATGTGTGAATGTAATATACAATATTTTAATGTTCTCCAAATCTAGGCTGTAGTATTTTAACAGTGCGAGCTATTTTACAAGTGTTTACTTGGTGAATATAGGGTATTGCTGCTAGCACTTTCACTTTTTAATTTTGTATAGTGACTGTTACTCTGTACATACTTATTTTAGCTTGCATGCTTCCATTTGTACCAAACTTTGACAACATAGAGACACAAGTGTGTATCCTGTCCAGAATGACAGCTTGTCATTGTTTGATCCACATCCACTATAAACGATTATGTCCATGTCACACTTGTGGAGTATAAATATCATTCTCAATAAAACTGCAACATAAACTCAACATTAAACATACAACTAGGCTGTTTTCCTCCAACGGGATCAAGAACACATAATTGCAAACTATGGATGTGTGTAGAAGATTCCAATGACAGACAAATACTCTAGAAGCAATGATGTCCTCCTTGAGAACATATCATTTCCACAGTCACTGGGATTAACTGTAGTTTTTCCACAATATATATTAATGCTTAATTTGACCTTCATAATGAAACAGTATAAGACATAAGAGGTAAGTGCACTGTGGCACTTGTACCTACTGCTCTTCCTTTGACGATTTGTCACACTTTTTTTCCTTTTTTAACTGTGCACATTTTATCATATGGAAAATTAATTAACAATAAAAAATTATATCTCCCAATTGCACTTTAAAATTTTCCTGCTGGTTGGCTGTACGCAAAGGGACCCACGAAAGAATTACTCTTTGACAGTAGGAAGCAAGTGAATGCCTTGAAGATGTTTATTACGTGAATAAAAGTTAAGCTTCATAAACTTTGATGCATAATAGCTTTTACCATGGAGTTTATTTTTGAACAAATATCTAGGAGGTTACTCATTTCTGTTGATTTTGGTGCCATTCATCCCAAGTGGATCAGTATATTCAAGTGACAAAAACAGTTGTGTGTTTTGCAGAAGTGTTTTAGCGTTGAATGTTGTGGTTCCCAATTGACAACATTTTTAATTACAGTGTCGTATACAGTAAACACAAAACAGTTTTTTTATTAATATTAAATTTGTTTAGGCATGTAATCTGAAATGGAATAAATTTGTGGGTTTCATTTTGATTATTTAATTAAAATGTGCTATCCTTTGAACAGGTCTAGGGTGAGCAAACTGGTGAGGGCTTCAGAGGTGTTCACTCAGAAATTAGGAAATTTACTAGCAACCTATATAGTTTTTGTCTAACAGTGCATATATTTTGTTATTTTCTGTAGTTTCTGGTCAAATGAATACTTGGTATGTGGTCTTGATCTGGTAATATGATGAAATGATCATGGTAACTAAGCATTTCTGGAATGTGTCCATATCACATATTTTCTTTCTTTGTGTGTGTGGAATGTTTCTTGAAAGTAAGTTTTGTTTTACTATTTTCAGGATTATTTTCAAACAAATTATTACTAAAAGTATATTCTTTTTTACTTTCTTTTTTATTCTTTTGTCATTGGTGTTTGTGTAGTTTTAACAACCTATAACGTATGGGTTCAACTGAAATTTTAAAACCTAAATCTGGGCGAACTCATTAATTTGTAGGAAAAAATTTGCTGAGATGCTTTTCTTGGGTGCATACTTTGGAAACAGAATTCATTTTTAAATTAATGTTATGAAAATCTGTTGAATCAGTACATAATAGGTCAAATGTTTCCCGAAAAATTAATTGTATATATTTCTCTCTCACTAGAGATTTGATTTAAACAAATGTATTGTGCCGTGCCAGTAGCTAATTTGTTCGTTTTGTGGTGTGTACTGAGGAACTATTTCCAACTGACAAAACTGCATACGCTGATGTCAACAGAAACAACACACAAGTAACAACATTGTTGCGTGAAAACTTTGTGCATATTTTCAGAGTACAAAAGCAAAATTTGTTCAAAACCGTTAAGTATCAATTTCATGTAAGATTGCAGTGTTCGTTTTATTTCTGTACTCACTTGAAATTATCAAGCAATTACCCGTGATACGTGTTCAGAAATTTTGGTATGGATGTAGTGGAAACTAGGTTCTCAATGTAGGAAAATGGCGGAACGAAAGCCCATTTTAACTAATTTGTCTAATTTCAGAAAATAACACTAAGTCATTCGCCATTACAGATTCTTTTAAGCAAATCATTTCAACTGGTATAATATAAACTTAGTTTTTAACTTATAAAACATTCTCACAGTGTCACTGCTAATCCCAAACAATTTATATGACCTAACCTCTGTAATTGAGCATGTAATCATCAGTGTTAGGCAAAAGACGAAATAAAAGTGAACAAAAAATTCTGGAAAAGACCAACCAAAATAATATGGATGGGTTAAAAAGCCATTTGCAGCAGTGTAGGTCTGGCATATAGTTCTATTCCGTAAAAATCACTTCATGGAAGAAATTATTAGATTGTTTTCTGATATTTTGCTATCAGATTGATGTTTTATGTTAACAAGTACCAAACAAATATGAAATTATATTGGTAAATAGCTGAATACTGGTATATGTAGGAAGAAATTACAGTACAGCCCTGCACGTACAACACCCAACAATACAACAACAACATTGCAATTACCACAACAAATGTAACTATGACAGTATTCTCGATCCCAGTTGAAAAATAGAATGGTTATTTTTAAAATATAATAAAATTTAAAAGGCTAAGTATTCAAATTACAAAAGGTTATTTAAAAATTTGTTACGATGGAGCAATAAAAGAAATTGTTGCCATCAATTAATAAGCAATAGTTGTAAAACAAAAGAGAAAATTGGTGAAAACTCTTAAAAAAGATTCATAGAATACACTTGTGTGCACCTGGTGAGGTAATGCAGCATGTTGCACCTGGTGAGGTAATGCAGCATGTGTCAACACTGAAGCAAGGTACCATGTGGTAACTCGTCTCTTGACCTCTTTTCACCGCTTTCTCTCATATACACACACTGTGCATTGTGACCTTATATTTACAAGCCAAGATTTGGATTGGTGTTTAAAAAACTTAGAACGTTTACCAAGCAAAAATATAATTTCTGGAAAAGTGGAAGAAGGCAAGATTACAAAATTAGATATTGCATGGTAGCTGAGAGGTTATTTGTTCTTGATGAGACACCATTTTTTTTTCTCAAAGACATCTATGTTTTTTAATTATGTGTTTAAATATTTTTTGTGCCATACGTGATTGAAAACTGCTATAATGTCACCTGGAAACAATTGCAGTTCTTGTCGGCCATATTTTAACAAAACAAAACCGATATCGGTCAAGGATTAAGAAGAACTTCTTGGGCACAAGCGACTCAAACATTGTAAACATGCTAGTGCTGCTGCCATTTTCATGCTTTCCTTCTTCCTCCTCCCTCAACCTTCACCACCATTGTTAAATCAACTTGTGAGGCTAGCAGGCAATTATGAGACACATGATATTTTCATTGAGATAAGTCTTAGTAACTTGTATAGTCTGTTGCACAACCTTTTCAATCTTCAGGATTATGAAAACACACCTGTTGGTACATAATACAGGTACATTATTTTGTAAGTGGTAAAAACTTTTATAATATGTTGCCATCTGATTTTAAAAAATGACTAAGGGAAAATATAGGAGTACAGCGGTAAGAGAAGGGAACCGGTTATGCGTGGACTAGACGTTGGGTGATTCTGATCAGAGGAAGTAGCTAAACAAGGGAGGTAGGTGTGGAGACAGCTGCTGCAGCAAGGTTGTGCACTCTTTGTCCAGCGTTATATAGTTGCCATACCCACATTGCTTCATATCGGTGGCTCGAGCTTTTGACCTTTGCCTGACGTAACTCTGCAAATTAATGGCAACCAATAACCCAGCCAGTCTTCGCGCAATCACGAATATGCCCGGTTATAATTACAGGATTACAATTCATTGTTTTTCTTGGATTGTTCACCAGAAATTTCAGTCAGGCTGATACACACTTAAATACAGTACTCGTCACTCCTGGTTTTTAACATTTATGTAAATGATGAGAGGGTGCTAGCTTTTCAGGTTATAATTCCTTTAGAATAAATCAGCCTGTTAAATTAAATCATTATTTAATTTTAAAAACCTGTCTGTTTTACACCAGCATCAGTCAAACACAAACTTAGTGTTAAACATGCACTTTATGTGTTTTTTTAATGGGTATAAGTAGAATAGTTCAGCAACAACAACAATTCAACTATCTATAACAGATTTCTCTGGAGCTGTGGCTTGTAGTAGCGAGGCTTAACTATGGTATGTTTAACAGAACACTCGAATTAACTGTATGGGCCTGTCTGTCATTCACTTACCATAATTGAATCGATTATTTTGAAAGGGGGCTAAGTCATAAAATGCAAAGTTTTCAGGAGGAAGAAAAAACTGTCTATTGTTAATCGTTTGGGATAAAATTTTGCAACCAAAGGTGTTCTTGCATCGTGGTCAACTCCACACCAGTACAGCATGTTTGATAGGATACAGAGCAATTTTTGCAATTACAATAAACATAT
>PNEQ01044666.1:0-12633 GCA_003012365.1 Medauroidea extradentata | reverse complement strand
TTGTTATTTAAATATTTGTTAGCGTCAACAGAATTTTCGTACCCCTCCCCCTTCCACAAAACAATAACTATCCCATAAGATATTAATGAATGAAAATATGCAAAATTGATGCTTTTAAGTATCTTATGTTTTGCTACATTGCTCATGCAGCGAAGTACAAAAACAGCCGGAGTCTATTTTGGGATTAGAAAAGAAATATCGCTTTCCCAATTAACATTTTTTCTATATATACTCACAGAAATTTCTCATCTACTTTATTTAATTTATAATTATTACAATATATATGTGATTTGTACTCTTTTGTATAGAAAATATTATAAAATTGGTTTTATCAAAATTTTTTTAATTTGTTGGATATAACACAGTTAGGTAATTTTGAATCATTTTCCTTGATTTTTGCCATTAACTTATCACCTGTTTTATGACTCACCAAAAACCATGTATCATCAGCAAATATTATAGTGTTGCCTTGTCCATAGATGAAATTTTGAACGTCATTTCTACAAATTAAAAACGAAAGATTACCCAAAACAGATCCATGAGGCACCCAATTTTTTATTTTTACTACTTCAGAAAAGGTCTCTGCGCTGTCTTTATTTTTTTGATGTATCACCTGTATTATTTCACTAAGACAGTAGACAAAAAACTTTTGGAAATTATTCCTTATCCAATAATGATGCATTTTTGTTAGTAAACTACATTATAATTTACACAATCAAACACGTTTTCTAAATCATACAGGCCCTTAACACACCAACCACCTGGTGATTATTATTTAATGCTTCTACAATAAAATTGATTGACTGAAAAAAAAAATTTCTAGCTAACTGCCACAAAATTGTACGAGTTTACTACTTAACTCATTATATTAACAAGCATTTTTAGATGTCAAAGAATTGCTTATAGATTCACGTGCGTGTTTTGCACCATTGTTTTCGCATTTTTATGTTCAATTTTACATACCTTTCCTAAAAGATTATTATCTGTTTTGTCATTATTTTTAGGTTTTATTTCATTTATCACATTATTTAGAAAATAGTTATTAAATTCATTTGCTATCTTAATAATGTTGTTAGTGATAACGTTTTTGGAGTTGTAGAAACATAACAGTCAACACGGGCAGTATGCGGAGTATGTCCTACTGACATCTGCCGCTAAAAGCGCAGTAAATATTGCTGTATGAATATATGTGCTCTCGGTATAAAAGAAGCGTTTTACGATTTTCTAGAAGGTTTACCCGTCCCAGATTCTTAGGTGCGGATCGTGTTGAAATTGGGGGTTTCTCGTTCACTGTTTACATTTTGTCGCTGCTCCACACTTATGTCATCTCACCTTTGTCGGTTGGTAGGAAGAAAGGCAGCGGTGAAAACTGCTATCGCAAATTTGTTCCACTAGCCTTTTAAAAATGTTTATTTTACCTATAGGCCGTAGCAACATAATATTTCATTTCACGTTCCTATTCAGAGCTGACAGACTCACAACGAAAGCACTAGCTTGGTGGTGTTAACATGTTCTAGGTTGCAACTCGTCATATGATTTTTACTTCTATAGGATCTTCATGGAAAAGTAAGTAATATTTAAAACCGTGATTACGTTTCCACATTCAGGTAATTAGTATAGTTCTATAGTTTGTTAATACAAACACAGCACTTCAGGTAACAAGCACTGTGTATAGATTTTACTTAAATCAGAGGTTAAGTCATGAGGTCACCACGATAGGCTAACACAGTGCATATTCTGAACATATTTGTCCTAAGTGCTCTCTTTACTGTGAAGAGTTTGTAGTGGTTTTAGCATTTCTATACTTTTTTTGTATGGTCAGTAACTGACATTTCATATCTGGTAAGGGGTGCAATAAATTTTATTGAACCTCGATACTTAGCATATTTTTAATCGACTTAGAAAAACAGTAGGAGGTTCTCAATTCGGTTGCTTGTTACCTCAGAATTCCATCATTTATAAATATATTGGAATGATTCTTCTTCTTTCCTTGTTGGAAAGGGGATATTTTTAAATAATTAGTTTGTGTTTAAATTGTTGAATGGATCTAAATTAGTAAACATATTATAAGACCTAATGACAAAGACAATAAATTATTTTAAATTATTGGTGTTGACGAAATTAAACAACATATGATAAATAATTTGGGACTTGGCGCGGCATTAGACAGCCCTTCAGCACACACAGTCTAGCCACGTCCAGTCTCCTCGGTGAAGACTCTGCTCACCGAGCAATGCTGGTCCCCCACCCACAAAATCATCCCTTTTTCTCTCTTTCCCCCCACCCACAAAATCATCCCTTTTTCTCTCTTTCCCTCTCACTCTGGTCTCTACCTGAAAGGCAGACTGACCAAACCAAACAGTTTTTGCCAGGAAGAGGGAAGAGGGAGGGGTTGGTACAAAGCCTGAACAAGTTATGGCCGCAGCCGCTTGGCAGTGCTAGGATCGTCCTCCACTAGCGCTCCAAAGCATATAGGGACGGAACTACGTGCTCGACCTCTTCAAAAAGCGCAACAGTAAATCCCATAAGGTTGTCCTACCCTGCCCGAGTCCCTTGAACAGCCTTAACGAATCCGGACGAAATTTCCTTCTTCTTTTCAGTTGAGAAATTGCATAGGTACCTATGGCCAGAACCGAGCCAGCTATTGAATGAAAACAAACATTTTCGCGCAAAAATTTGAAAAAGGTTCAACACACGAAGTAAAATTTTGACATGGGTAATCCTCAGAGGCCAACCAATGGCATAATACACAAATAAATAACTGCAGTCTAACGTACAGGGCAAACTGTAATGGGTTATATACTTACAAACATTGTAGCAATCCGAAATTATAATGCACGTATACATAACCTACAAACTGATTTTAAACTTTTCAACATGGCGACCACGCCAGGGCTACGAGAAGGACACAGAAGTACTCACGTTCGTTTCCTTGTGCATCTTTGAGAAGTTGCATACTTTACTTCCAAATCGAACAGTCCTTGTGATGTCATTTCCAGGGACAATTATGCTCAAGTCAGTATTTCAGGCGGACTCGGACACGGCCTTAACCTTGTATAAACCGTTATTTTTCCTGGACTGTTTTTATATATTTATTTATTTTTAATAATTTGATTTATTGCTTGTTCCTATTCTAGGACATACTTTGGAACTCCTCATTCGACTTGGTATGAGTATTTCAAAATAAAATAGTCGCATAACATATACTTCGTTTCCCTCACCATGCCGCTACTCGCTGTTCAGCATACAAGCATTTACACCTCATCGCATAGCCGGTAAAAGGGTTCTACATAATTCAAAATTTAAAACGTAAACCGTAGAGTCGCAACAACTGAGCACACACAATAACAAGGTTGTTTGGTCAATAGGATCACAACTAGAATATTATATTTTAGGCTGTACTGATTATTCCGATGGCTGTTATAAACATTTTAGTAAAATAATAATGAAATAAGAGGTTTGTTTACGTGGGCTGCCAGTTTTACCAGCTGAGGGCAAGCAAATTGTTTTGAAAAACACCCGCGAAAGTTTGTTTTGAAAGTTTAACATTGAAAACTCAGCTTCCCGACGTATTTTTGTAATTACGTTAATAAATACAATAACTTTCGTTTAGGCCTAAAGAATGGAATACAAGAGATCGCAGGACTTCCCACGCAAACTAATAGCGACGGAGGCGAAAGAATTTAATACCCATAGCGAAAAAAAAAAAAGTTTTTAATGGGCCTTGCGATTTGTTAACATTCATTCAAACAAAGGTTTTTCCAGTCTCATCAGTCGCACTCTTGTTCCTGAACCCTGTGTGTCTACCTGATGACGGGAACATATTCCTATTCCCGAAACGTCGTTCATACTGACTGTTTGGAAAACTACTGTGTTTTGTTTCGTCTCATCTTTTGTGTCGTTTGTTGTTTTTCTGTTTGTGTCCGACATCTTTGTGTTTTTAGTGTTATCATTGTGTCGTTTGCTGTATTTCTGTTTGTGTTTTTGTTTCGTCTCATCGTTGTGTCGCATGTCAAAGCTATTTTTATATTTTTGTTATTTATTTTATTTTCTGTTTGTTCCTTGTTTTATCTTACCATATTCCAGTTTTGGAATTTCATGTTGTGTATGTATCCTGATGACTAAAGCATACTCTGCTCATTTATGTATTCTTGCCTTTTAGTTTTCTTTTGACAGTCATTTATTTCGCAATGGCGTATGTTCAAACAAATAAATCCAGTCATGCACTTCCATTGCACAGTTCTTTCAAAGATCAGGCATCAAGAGTGTTGTTTTCAGGACCTCGTTCCTTCGATGTAGAGAATATTGAGCACTGCGCCATTACTATTGGATCCTGAGACAAGTAACACCAGGTGACAGAAATAACCAACACTGACAGAGTACCACGACGATATTCCGCACAAGCAAAGATGGTACAAGAAGAATTTTATGACTTTTTTTTTTTTTTTTAATTTTTGGGCGAGTTGAACGGCAAGATATAAGGCGGTGGATTTATAATTCACATTAAGTTTCTGGATCCCATTCACATTAGTCCTACAAGAAATTTAAAAGTATGGTAGTCAAAATAATAAGTTGAAATGTACATCCTTAGAGCATTATGTTAATTCGGGTGATAGCCGAGAGGTCAGACCTCTCGCCTCCCACCCAGGCGATCCGGATTTGATTACTGGTGGGGTCGATCCCCGGATGTTCGCATGTGGGAATCGTGATGGACGATACCGCTGGTCGGCGGGTTTTCTCGGGGATCTCCCGTTTCCCCCGCCCATTCATTCCTGCGCTGCTCCATACTCACCTCATGTCGTCCTCCATCACCGCTAAAGACCTCGATGTTAAGAGCTGACCAACATCTCTCACTCACTCTCTCGTGTGAGAGCTAACTGTTGCATAGGCTATATCATGGCTGTGTATCTCTATAGCACTTTCTTTGACCGTCAGCCATGTTTGATTTTAATTCCTGGTCCCTGGCTAAGGTAAATTCTACTAAAGGTTAGAAAGAAAATTACTGCCGCTTGGGGCGCTGCAGTCGCATGTGGGACAAATTAACATTGCGGTATATGGAAGTATTACTTATTTTTGTCCATAAAATATTGCGCTTATAAGAAATTGGGTGTTTGGTGTGTGATTATTTGTTTTGTGTAAGATAGTGTAGTTTACAAGGTTCAGTTTGTGTGGCTGTGGCAGTTAGTTATGAGTTGTGGGAAAACGAAGTTTTTGTGTATCAGAATTATTATTTTTTTCCATATGTAGTTAATCATAATAAAGATATTAGAAAAGGCAGGTGAAGCATAAATATCATTTACAACACATTGCTTAATTAAATATTAAAATTGTGAAGATAAACCAGGCGATACTGTAGTGTTTTCTGTGAGGAAATTGTTACCAGAAAGTTTTTTTCTTAGGGTTTAGAATAAACAAAATAGGTAAATATGAAGAATGTATACTGGGTAAACTACTGATTTTAGAGGTATAGTTGAGAAATAAGAAAAGTTTTTATAGTTGTCAAAATGGGTTAGGTTAGATTACAGTACCTAACCTAACCTATCAAAAATATTTTCCTAAGATTATTTATTACCACTCTAAAATAATTTCTCATCAGGAAACTCTGCCTCTGATTCTAATAGTCAAAACTGTTATGAAATTAGTAGCTACTGTGAACAAATGTAACAAACCTTCCACACCATCCTGGTAAACATAACAACCCCTGTCACAGTCACCAGTTCTTCCTGCAGACCTTTCCCCTCCCTCACTGTCCTCACAAAAATAGACTGTCTACTTCTCTCAGTTTCCCTCGAAACCCTCAGAGTCTTTTCACTGTTCATCTCCCCTTAAATATTACCTTAGCTTGTAGAGCAAACTTCCTCACCTACGGTACCCTCACAATTCATCACCTTGTACATCCAGACCAGTTCATTCCATTCTTTTCTCAAATAATTGATGGCCTAGAGGTATCTCTACAACATTTATATATTTATTTTCATTTCACCCGAGAGACTTGGTTACATTGAGCAAAATGCTCACCAAGTAGGTATAGGACTCGTCATGAGATAAACTTACAATCAGTGGCGGCTCCACAGCTAGGGCTCAAAGGGGCCATGGCCCTCCCTATTCGTTCTGAAGGGCGGGATTTTCTGGTTGAAAGATAAAAGGAAAATAATATTTCAATGTTTTAATATTGACTATTGTAACTTGCAGCTTACACCACATGACGCCTGTAAAAAGGAGAAGCTTTCTGCAAGAATGAGAGAGTGTCATAACATGTGATTCTCCTTCCGACTTGAAGACTATGATAATATTGTTTGAAATAAATTTATTACCTTGCAGTTTGCACACAACAGCTTTTAAAAATATCTTGCAACAAAACTCTACCACCCCCACCCATAGACACAAGTACTCGATTATTTGGAATAAATATAGTTACTCAATATTATGTATAAAATTACTAGCTCGGGAATAATCTCGCTTGTCCTCTCTAACTTATCATGGCTATCTCTGTGAGCTAATATCTTTTAGCTATTTAAAAAATTTCCAAGTGATAATATAAAGTTGTTGTAGCTTGTTAATTTGCACCGCAAGATGCAGGTGGCTAAATAGTAGTAAGGTCCTTCAAGAATTTGTGTCCCTCTCCCAATCGATCACTCGTAAATATAAGTACTAATGTGTAACTTACGATTTCCTTCTGATATTCAAGAATATTTTATGATTTTATTGTAAGATTGTTCACACAACCCACATTCCTCATAACAAAATATATTTTCAGTCGGATTGTGCTCTGAGGCACGAAAAATGCTTGAAAAGCACCATTTTGCATCTTGAAATCCAAATTTTTCGGGGGAGGACCCCTGAACCCCCCTCCCCGCTTTAAATGAGGTTATGGCTTATAGTTGAGGCAGAAAAATATACTAGGTCTCTCCTGTTAACTCAACCTGGAGCCGCCGGTGGTTACAATGTTTGCAGGTATATACATTACATTACGAGGTAGGTCTACAAAATATTTACAAATATAGTACATTATTTATGCATACAGACTATATAAGGAGTAAAGTAACACATTGTACTACATTGCTATCAATTGTAGCCAATGATACACAATGTGCTAGTGTAGAGCTAGCCAGAAGATGACAAAACTTCCAATTACACTATTTTATAAGTATGTTACATTAAAAGTGTGAGGAATAGCAATAAACATGAGAGAAAAGAGATGTTCCTTCACACTAGTACACACATTTAGAGTAGTCAGTAGCAAGTACGTATATACACACGTGTGCAGTATAAACTTTCTCGCATATACATTTACAATACTGTTTTACATTAACATTAGTATGTACAAAACCATACTATAGATTTGTAGTAGTTGGCAGATATTTTCAATGTACTGTACAGTATCTAGATTACAGTAGTTTTACTGTGCTGTGTTAGCGCAGTGATCAGGATGCACGTCTCCCACCAAGGTGACCCAGGTTCGATCCCTGATGGGGTCTGCCGTAGGTTTTTGCATTTGAGAATTGTGCCAGACAATGCCGCTTTCAGCGTTTTTTTCTCCGGGATCACACCTTTTCTACATCCCTTCATTCAGGCACTGCTTCTCGGTTTACCCTCGATGACTTTGGAGACTTAATGTTTAAAGCAGCCCCATCTCTCATCACTATTCTACTGTAGGCTTACTCAATAATTCAACAAATATATAAATTTATGATTAATAGCAATTTATGTTGCAAATGGTTTCAAGCAAATTTTTTTTTGCTAATTTTCATTAAAAATTGTGAAATGTTTATTGTTTGTACTCTGTAAATGTACTAAACACAGTTTTTGTTATGTAGCCTACGTAATATGAATTGTACTTTTGAGTGTAATATAGTGTAGACCTATTGCCTTCAGAACTGATCACAGCGGTATACTTATGTAAGGAAGTTGCCGCTTCTGCCCAATAATGAATGATGATATTCTGGGAAACCTCTTTACCATCTTATGAGTATTTTAGAGCTTTGTCCAATCACTGTGCAGAGAGCGTGGGTCAAGACTATTGGATGCAGACAGCCATGGGGTTAGACAATCTGGCCAGGAAACTCCCATATGCAGCTCCCAGGCTCAGGCTGAGAGAATATGGACGAAGATATTTCGTAGTCAAGTGACAGCCGTGGGGGGTCTGGGTTATTTACTGTGCTGAATCACCTGCCTGCTCTAGAGTGGGTGACTTGGACGGAAGTGCATTATGTGACACAATGCTGAATGACTATATGTGTCCCTCCCTACACCATATCAGAGTGGTGGAGCCTCACAGGTTGTCAGTGATACGAGCCTACTGATAGTTACCAGGCACCAGAGAAATGACATCTGTGGTTTACCAAGTTAATAATGCCCTTAAATTTTTGTTTCTGACAGTTCAGTTGTCTATTTAAGTGTGAAGCTGTAACTGCTCCAATGATTATATAACAGGTTTTTTTTTACATTAGTGAAGTTTCTCTATGTTTATATTTTAGGTTTATACATCTATACAACTTCAATTTGACATTTGAGAGTCAAGACCATTTATGTTGTAATATGTCTTGTGTTTGAAATGTTCAACATGTTTTATTTAGTTTGTATGAACATTAATGGCCTTGTGCAGCAGCAAGTTTGTTTTGTGTGGATGTAAAATTTCCAGAATATTTACAAATACAGTAACAACCTTTTAAAAAGTTTCTGAAGGGACTGAAGAATTTAAACTTGCTAAAAGGGAAGAATTTTTTAGTAAGTATTTAGTAGTTGTATAGTTCTTGTTCTCTTTATCTGCCTTGTCTAAATCCTTAACATCTTTGAGCTTCGCCTGTACTAGAACTAAACATTAAAAGCATGTTAAGTTAATTTATGGTTTTTGATACATAAATTTTTGGTAGTTAGGCTATATTTACTTCTTATAAAGTCAATAAGTACTGTTCTATATTATTTTAAGTGAACTTACAGTATTAATTTTTGAGTGATAAAAAACATTTACAATACAACACTGGAAGACAATAATGCTATAAATGCTTTTATAATCATCATTCTCTTTTTGAAAACATAAACACGTGTTAACTAGCAAATGTACAACCTCAAATATTCTGGTTGACTTTAAATGTAAGAATATAGTGAAACCCAATGGTGTGGAATTGATTAGACAACATTCAATTATATATGTTACAGGTAGTTCCTCTTAACCTTTGGCAGATCTAGAGACAATATTTGCTGTTTGTCAAGATAGTCCAAGAGTGTTAGGAGTTTCTGAAAAAAAAAAAAAAATATTTAGTTACACTAAAAAATTGTTTATACTCATTGCAAGATTAATAAAAATAGAACTTGTTATATCTTCTTATACAAGTACTTCATTCAAGTGACTTAACGTCAGATAATTGGCAATAAAGTTTCAGAATTGGCCACTGCATTGTCTGGAGTAGAATATGCTGCAAGCTAAAATATTAAGCCTCTACATAAGGAATATGCGTATGCGATAATGCCTTTTTCCATACGTCACATGTTGTATTTTGCTGCAAATACCAACAATTTTTTGTATGCAGATTTTTTTGTATTTGACTGCCAACCTTAATAAGTGAAACATTCAGAAATGTTAACAAATGTATGTATCCGGAAGAATTCTGTTTTGGACAGATTTTATTTTACATATTACAAAGACATTAAAAACATACTCCACTTGTTTAGTGTGCAAACAACAGAAGGCTGTGTGAAGTTAATTAATAAAACTATCTAATTAGACCACGGTATAAGAAGGTGATTTAGACGAAACTGATAGGCCTACAAATTGTATCTGCACTTATAGGAATCAAAAATATGTAAACTTAAATGTAAATGCTTTGATTATATATTTTTGGGTTTATGTGTAGTAAATAGGCTTAAGTACATGTGCACAATATATTTTGTTGTGTCCTGGATGTATGTAAATAATTTTGTATTAGTGTGTTACTGGGAACTTATAAGACGTTTCATGCTTTGATAGCTGCAAGGTAACCTATTGTAATATGAACATATTACAGATAAATTGTTTTTTTAAATAGTTCAGAATTTTTTGTCTAAATTTGCAAATATTTTAATTAACCTTAAAAATGGTATTTTCAAAAAAATTATGTTGTATTGTATTTAGTTGGAGCGCCCCTGATATCAGTTAGATTTTATTTAGTTTTATTTGTTGTGCAAGGTTAGGATACCCTTCCATATGTTTATTTATGCTAAGAGTAATTTTTTTATGTTTGTTTATTTGGTTGCTAAGGCTTTCTTTTGAAAGTATAGTTTGCTTTAAGCACTCAGCACAATAAAATCATTTGTTTTTATCTCTTTGGTTACAAGAATAGGGGTTTTAGAAGGTCTTTAAGTCAGTTAGTTCTTGGTCCTTCTTCAAAATTGACAGCAGCATCAAGAAATTTATAGACTTCAAGACCAGCTTAACATTGTCAATCTTAGTAATAAAATGGACCAAGTTGCGGAGATAATGGCAGGGAGCGAGGGCCATCTACAAGAGGCCCCAATCAGGCGCTCGAGTAGATAATTTTAGTGCTGAGCTGCCAGTTTTGCTGCCCGAGGGACGTGGCGTCTCTAGCGCAAGGTCTGACGCCATCCACATCTCCAGTCTGGTTCCATTTTTCTTAATGCATCTCCGTAGCTCGACCAGGAATTCAATTTTTTATTTTATTTCATCTTCTAGTCAAGTCTGGTTACCCAGTGGTCGTTTTCCAAGAGTTTCGTCAACTGCCGACTTCAATTTTAATCCGAAGAAACTTTTTTCAAGGCTTCATTTTGTGCTGCATTTTAATTTTAAATTAATTGGCAACAGATTTGGACATTTTCGCTACCCCCTAAACTTTATTAATTTACATTTTTTTTGTAAGGAAGGGTGTAGGATGTTAAACATTTTTTTTTCTTTCGGCACTTTAAGTCTTTTAAGTTACTTCAAATAAAATTAAGAAACTTTCAACACCAGTTGCATGATTTGTTCCAGTATGTTTTTTTTTTTTTGTCTTAGTTGGCTTCGTTTTGATGTACAACATTGCAACGTACTCTAAAGTTTCCAAGGCGTCCATTATCTATTTATTTTATTATCACAATTCACTTATGATAAATCGTTGTTGTTTTTCTGTTTTATGTGTTAAACGCTTGTTCGTATACGTATGTATATATACTTATTAGACTATCTTATGTGTAATTGTAAAATATAATTATTTACTGTAGCCTAGATTGTTTAACCTTCAATTATTTGTTTTGTCTTTAATGATGCGTATTGTAATAACATTGACACACTCCATATCCCTCATTAGGGATCCAACGGAGGACACCGAAATGAATAAATAAAAACTGGAAAACAATTTCAAGTTTGTTAGATAGTGTTCAAAGTTACGTAATTACCTGGAAAAACTACTGCAGTAACTTTATAAAAACAGCCCAAACTGTAAATATAAAAATTTCCTGAATTGACTAGCTTAAGAAGTGTACATTTGGTTCAAACGTGTATGTAGAATATCAAGATAATATTAGTATAATTAAACAATGAATTGACTGCACTACATTTCACACTTATTTTGTGGTTTATCTACAATAACACAGAAAGTATAGGGATCTTCACACTGTGACAAAATTAATAATCATATTTATTACATGATAGAGAGAAGCACAAGTACGTAGTCGGATACTTGACAACACATACACATTAAAGGATAGTACATTTTCTTTGGTGGTTGAGACGTTTAGTTCAAGAAAATTGTTTCATCCGTAGAAGTGTGTGCGCCTGTCTACACGTACTGTATCAGACTGTAAGTTCTTGTCATATTGGTGGCTTGTTTGCCACCATTTTTTCTTATGTTTGTAATTTGTAATTTCTTTCTAAATATAACTGTGTACGCAAAATTTAAAAAGAAATTCACTGTACATATTATGAATAAACACCATTAGGAAGGTAAGTTAGACACTGGAAATTACATTTTCCAATTCACTGAAATACTTGTAAACGTGGAATCATAAAGGTTGGAAGAGGTTGTTAGGCTATCAGGGTAAACAAAAGACAGCACAGATACTAAGACTGGTATTGTTAATAGAACACACAAATAAGGAACATTTCTTTGCTGAAATGTACATTGCGACATTCTGCTGCTTAAAGCGGCAAAGTGTTGCGATACATGCTTCATGTAAAATTATGTGCAGTCGTCTAGAATGTGTGAGACAAGTACCAATCTGTAAGTAGGCAGCTTAGGGGAAGTTTTGATTGACTACATCAACAATACCATCTTGGACGTTAAATTAAAATAATCTTTAAAACATAATGTTTTGGAAATGGAGGTTGTAATTAGTAAAAAGTCCTAGGTAAGCGTGCAGTAAGATCAGAACCTTTGTGGATCAAGGTGGAGGTTGATGCGGCAGCTAGTCGTTCGCATCCCACTAAGATGACTTGTGTTCTATTCCTGGCAAAGTTAATTCCAGATATTTATATGTAGGAATCGAGCTGGACTATGCTGCTGTTGGCAGTTATCTCTAGAATATCTCGTATTACCTTGTAATTTCATTCTTTCATTTGTTCTTTTTCACCTCGCTGAACTCTCATCAGCTCTCAAGACCTTGATGTTAGAATAAGAGTTGCACAAATTTCTCACCGTAATCATTGTATTAACTTGTGTCGAA
>PNEQ01044665.1:0-12633 GCA_003012365.1 Medauroidea extradentata | reverse complement strand
GTATGTTACTATACTGTGACACAACAGTACGAAACGACGAATAGACTTTAAACTTGGGCAATTGTTCGTGAACAACATATACATATTCCTAGCATTTTTATAATTTTATCTCATTTTGACATTGTCACTTTTGGCAGTAAACCGACGATATACCATCTCACTAATCTCAGGTTTGGGGCACCAAATACGTTTCCGCGAAACCTTTACTCTCTGAAACTTTGTAATGTCAATAAAGTTAAAATGAATATTTTGACAATATATAATTGAGGGCACCGTCACCAATGGTTGTGCACAGGGTAAACAGATGTTTCTCATTCGATTAACCACTTACCTTAGACGTCTGTAACTACCCTAGAACGTCAAATTGGCAGTTTTATAAATAAGGCCCAGGTGAAGTCGCTGTTAGTGGCAGGGACAAACTTAAGACTGCTTTTCGCGTGGACAGCTATAGCTACTTATTCTGCTGCAGAATTAGTTCAACTAGCCGCTTGGACATTCTAACACTTGATGACTGAAGTACCAATCTTGTGTACAAAGAGGTTTTTCAATTAAAGTAAATATTATCAGTTACGAATAATACTCGCGAGCAAAGCCGCGGGGGACTGCTAGTTCAACATAAAGGTTCCTATCTACCTGCGCTTGAAACGCAATGCAGCGAGTATTTGGAAGGAACATCTCAACTCGTATTACGTTTATACATCTATGGAAAGTAAACACATTTCAAACTAAGTTTCCATCTTTTTAAAAATTAGGATCGCTTATTGAAAACACATTTTTTCAAGACTCTCAAAATTACTAAAAACTGTTTTTTTTTTTTTTTTTTTTTTTACTGCAATATCTAGGAAAATTTCAACCGGATTCGAAAAACACTATAATATAAATAAGCGCTGGAATTTGAACCATGAGTATCGCAAATAATATAATATGGTCACCGCTTAAAGTCCCGTAGGAAAATGAATAATAGTAAAGCTCTGCGCGCCAGTTGCTGGGTTTGCGTGTAGAGGCGATAATGCATTACGTAGGCCGACCGACGTCACTCTTAACGCTCCGTCGGTTTTGTGTCTCACATACACCAACACAACTTGCCTAGATAAGAACCTTAACTACAGTTGTCTTACGGCTTGTATGGTTGGCAGCGAAATTACGCAATATAGTGCCGTGTATTTTGCTATTTAAATACAACAATACAGAAACAAAGTAACCGAAATCTACCTAATTGTATTTTATATAGTTCATAAAAATTTTATTAGGCTGTATCGATTCATAGTGACTGCACAATTTATCTTGCACGTTAGCCGTTACGAGCGGAAAGATACGAATTGGCTGAAAATAGAACTTAAGCAGCGCTTTTTTTGAGTGCTCACTTTATCCCGAACTATATTTACCACAATCTGCTCCTTTATAACGAAGACGATCCGTTTATGAATAAGTTTTGCTAAATTTCGTTATACAAGATGTTGTTTTGAAATCGACAAGGGATTTTGCTCCAGCATTCACTTCCGGCACATTTGCTCTACGTCATTTTAAGTTAGCGAAAGAGTGAGCCGAAAAACTATGAGGTGGTACGAGTAACATCGGCCGGCACATGTATTGCGATATCACCTCTACGTCCAGAGTCGTAAATGCGCTCGTAATGCTCCCGCCATAACATTTTAACTGTGGGACATCATGTGGTGGTCCTATAATTTTATTAGTGTTTTAAGATAATGATTCTAATGCATGCAGTGTTTTAAAAGTCATTTTCACAAGTAGTCTAAAGTGTTTCCTATTAGTAAAGCATTGTGGGCGCGCGTTTCTTAGTTCTGAAAAAAAAAAAAAAAAAAAAAGAACACTCCGATCACGCTGCACGCAGTTCGAGCATCAACCAGGCGGCCGACTTAACGTTGAGGGCTTGATGCTGAGTTTTTTTCAGACTAGTGACAAGTACTCAAATGTTTTTTAACCAAAAACTTTGAAAAAATTCGAGTCAGTGCGCAGTTACATTATGCACAATACTGTGGATGTGTTATTAAAAATAATGTACCATTCGTCAGCAAAACTATTTTGCTTCGTTTTTGCTTATTTTCACGACAAAAAACGTGGTACTTTAGGTGATGAGATCAACAAAATCGTTCAGTACATTTCTACAAAAAATAAATCAGCTACGAATTATAACATATAAGTGTCAAAACTGTGGAGCAAAATTTTGATACGAGTAATAGGAAGCAATAAAAAAAAATATTTTTCGAAATCACTGCAAAACTCGGTAACAAGGCCTTAAGTTCTTTAATAAACAGAAGATTACAAGGTCTATGTATCGGATGTAATTTTCCGCGTTTTAAGCGCGGGAAATACGGGATAAAGGCAAACTGCGACGCTCTAGAAGAATCACATCGCTTTAACAACGGAACACGCTAAACTAGCGTGAAGTGTTATTATAGTGGTATTTTATCACACGGGGCCATTTAACGGTGATTCAATTTTGTTTGTGAACTGTATGCAGTAAACGCAAACACAGGCTAATCGTTTAGTGGGTTATGAACCGCGGGTGGTATTTTAGAGTCGGGTTTTTAAAATTCAACTCAGACACATTCTAATTCACAAAGAGCGCAGATTCGTATATGTTTTAAGTTTCAAATAAAACTTATTGCAGCACATCTGTAATAACGACGTTGCTGTTGAAAAGCAAGTGAAGTAAAGAGATATTGGGCGAACACTTAACATCTAGGTCTTTACCGCTGGTGAGGGGTCACGTGGCGTGATTACGAAGCAGCTCCGGAATGACGGAGCGGGGGAAACGGGAGATTCCCGAGGAAATCCCCGGACCAGCGGCATCGTCCGCCACAATTCCCACAAGCAAAAATCCGGAGACCGACCCCGCCGGGAATCGAACAAGGATCGCCTTGGTGGGAGTTGAAATGCAAGAACAGGCGTGTTGAAGTTAACCACTATAACAAAAACATATTTCTGAACGTAACTTAAAACGGCGAGAAAATAATATGTAAAAAATATCGTGAAAGTAGAAGTACTAGTTTCGATGATAGTTAATGATGTACACGGATGTCAGCATGTTACTTTTGTACATACAAGAGGAGAAAGTTTAGAGAAAAAAAACACTTTTGTTGTCAACATCACGGTAGTGAAACACAAGTTGCCTTCACTCTTCTGCAACCTACTTGCTTTATCCCCAAACCAACACTCGTGTAGTATTTCTTTTTCGTTGGTTTTTACCGTTTCCTTCCGTGCGTTGTTGACGCTGACAAATTCCACTTGTCCATTATAATTTCTAACGTGGTTTTAAGATCGTACGATTGCGAGATAAAAAAAAAAGTTATGTAAAATTTTTGCTCTCTAAGCGTTTTCTTTTTCTGCGAAATACATACATTTACGAGAAACCGTTTTTCCGTATGTAAACAAAAACCCGTCGGTTAGCTGCACAGACTTTTGATCATATTTTTTTCAAGTTACGATAGCTTAACTATGTGTGTATGTGTGTATATATATATATTATATATATATTATATATATATATTAATTTCCATGCAGATTATGATAAAAGAGTGGTAATCTTGAGCTTTATCGCGAGAGCTGGGAAATTGGGAACCAGATTGATAAATCTAACTTTATCTATGGTTATTTTAACAACAGCGAGAAACAATTACTAACCGGATTACAAATGTAAAATAAGACAAGTCATTATATATAGTACGTTTACTTTTGTGATAGGAACCGGGGAAGCCTAAAGTTTCAATTCATAAATGTTCATTTAAAAACACTAGCGAATGAAGTACCTGCGTATTCAGAATCCTTTTTTAAAGTTACGTGACAGTGTTATATCATTTGATGAATATTTTACTAAATGTTTAATCTGATCACTGCATCAACATCAAATTGCTGTTAACGTAATGTTTTAAGAAAATTTGCAAATTCTTTATTATTAATTTTAGTTTTTAATTTTTTTAATTAATAAGTCTATTTTTGCCTGTTATAGCATATATATTTTGTTAATTTTATATCTAGGCGAAACTGATCGAAAATTCCCGCCTGTAGGCTGGCACAATGCGCTTTTTTAAGAATGCTGCACAGATTGAATATTTAATACATATACATTAATAACCAAGTTTTTTACCAAGTTCATTTATTCCGTTTGGCAACTGTGGTAGTTTCACAACAGAATCATCAATAAATGGTAACTGTTAAGATTAACCTTTGCTCATTGCGATGTAGACTATGCCATGACAATTTTTTTAATTGATTTTTAATTTAAATAACACTCACTGTTAAATATGTTCTTAACACTTTCCTAGATTGTTCAATTGTATTTAGATGTTTGAAAATTTGCTATGTTTTAATACAACATTTTATCCCATCTCTTTTTCTATTCTTTATTATAAAACTCTGCACAAAGAAGGAAAAAAATTGTCTACATACTATAATTAGAGATTATGACATACAGCGAAAGTGTTTTGTACCAACATACCCTTGAAAACACTGTGTTTCTTGCAACATATATGATTCGGTGATATACTTCTATAGATGTCTGCAGACCAATAACAGGCATCAAATATTATGATATCGGGGATTGTTATTGACTCAGTCAAATAGAGTAACAGCTCCAAGTACAAGCTAAAGCCAGTAATCTTCTGGTAAGTTGAACGTTTGACGAAATCCAGCAAACAGTCAAGTTTTCCCGCGATAAACCATCACCTCTCTTTATAATCAAAGTAATTTAAGTGATAGTTTTTCATCACGTGGTTTAGTAGAGAAGAAAGTGATAAGCGGTAACTTCACAAAAAATCACTATTTATATTATTTTGATCCGGCTCATCGTCGTGTAGAATTGTTTTGTTTCATATATTGTTATATATGCCCCATTTGCCAAAGCAGGCCTCCATCCTGTGTTGTGCATTGGAGGTGTCCGGTTTTCTTTTCTTTCTCTTTCTTATTTGGCTGGCCTTGCTGAAATTAACCCGATTTAATTTATGGAATAATTTTATGTTTTGTATGTATCCTGTTGACTAACGTATACTCTGCTTATTTGTGTTTTCCTATTCTCTGCAGTTTTCTTTGGCAGTCACCGACATCGCAACAGAGTATGTACAAAAAACTACAACCAGTCATGCACTCCCATTGCATTACTCTTTAAAATATCATTCTAATTATATTATTGACGCACCGTTTTTAGAAAACTACGCCAGCTAAAATTGTTTAGTAAGATATCGTCTACAAAACTAACACTATTTCATGTAAATAGGGACTCCTGTTTTTCGCGAAAAGAAATTTGCCCCACTTTGTTTCAGTGTCTTACGTGCACATCTGCAATTCTGCTTCGAGGTCAGTGATTGGATATTTTAATCCTCACGAGTCTTGGGATTCTACGGACAAATCACAGACATGTGGTGTTGCAGGAGCGTTATTCTAATTGACTCAGTCAAATGATAGCCATAGATACGCTGCCAATAACCATGAAACAGAACTGCAGATGTGCACGTAAGGCGCTGAAACAAACTGGGGCAAAATTCTTTTCACGAAAAACAGGGGTCCCTACATAAAAATATAAAATTATGACTATCGTGCCGATGCATGGCTCCGCACACACTATACTCCGTCTAGTGGAGGGCTTCAGGCCGTGAGAGCCCGCCTGGAGGCACTGAAGGTCACTTCCTGCTAACCTCGCCTTCAGCCCTCGTTGTGCTCGTTATCATCTGCACCACTTCTTCGTCTGGCGTCCTCGCACTGCCACACAGTTGCCAACCGCAGCAGGCTCCAGCTATATGTGGCCTTGATCTCGTTTCCGTTATAGAAGACCTCCTCTCCAATGAACACACTAACTTTAGGCATGACTTCATGTGTTATTAATGGACAATTGTGCGCTGTCATCTTTGATTTACACTTTTTTTTTACTACAGCACTCCTGAAGGCTTATGAACATTTTTGACGTTTCATGCTGTAAATGTTAGTCTACTACATATTTTTATAATGTTAGATAATAAATTACTTACATATTATCTAACAACGTAAAAGGTGTTGTAGACTAACATTCGGAGCTTAAACCGTCAAAAATGTTTATATGCCTTCAGGAAAGCTTGTAACGGGGAAAAATATTGTAAATTAAAGACTGTCGTGCACCATTGTCCTAAAGTATGATTTTTAATTGGAGGAGGTCATTACAGATTGTTACACGGCACAACTCTACACAAATACAGGAACTGGGAGAGGAATCGTACATGGCCTTTAAAAAACTACCGCATAATTCACCTTGAGAGAAATCGTGAACCATGAAAAATCCGAAATCCGGATGACTGGAGCCGGGAATCGAACGCCTCGCCCTTCCAACGTTAACGTGTTATCATTTCAACACATTTGATTATGTCGAGAGTGGGGAGGGATTTTGTTGGAATGATGCACTTTTGACGAGTTTTTCGTGACACAGAACTGATTGAACAGTGAGAGAGACATTGGTCAGCGCTGAACATCGAGGTCTTTAGCGCTGGTGAAGGGGTGACATGAGGTGAGTATGGAGCAGCGCCGGAATGAAGGGACGGGGGAACGGGAGATACCCGAGAAAACCCGCCGACCAACGGGAATCGATCCCGGATCGCCTTGGTGGGAGGTGAATGGTCTGACCATTCGACCACCGCGGCCCCCGGTTGTAGAACAGATATGGCGCAAGAAGCGGTATCAGTGGCAATGAATCTGACAGCGAAATTGGCATACAAAATAGTTGTCCAGAATTTCCTTTTTCGATCGTTTACACTGACTTCCCAAAACAGGAGATATTCACTAACATTTATTACGTTTATGATCCACACGTCCTTTTAAATGCGTACTTCGTGACGTCAGCGGCTAAACGCGCACAAGCAGCATGTAACGTATGACGTCTATAAAACGTCGCAACTGCAGAGTTTCGTCGGAAAGTTGCTGTTGGTTTTGTCAACCGCAAGCAAAAACACATCTTCGTACTTTCTCTCTTCTCTCCAGCTGTGTGACATGCATTTTAAATGCGCGGAGAATCTAGAACCGGCCCCAAGTCGTAGAAAGCTGCTCCAAAAAAGAAAAAGTTACTGAGATCGCTTTATGTATAAGTTACCTCACGAATGAAGTTCTAAACAAACAACTAGCCGCAATTGATGACGAATATGGCCATGAACTTTCCACGAAAATAATTTCGCTCCAGTTTGTTTCAGTGCATTAAGCGCACATATACAGCTCTGCCACATAGTTATTGGCAGCATGTCTTTGTGAAAAGACGTCTTCGCATTTGACTGTGCTAATCAGAGTGATGTTACTGAGACACACGTCTGTGATATGCGGGCGGGTAGAAGGCGCCCGCCTGGTGGCCGTGTATTAGTGTGAGTGAGGCACGACTCCAAGGGCGATGTTGACCGGCTTATCTGGCGCGGTATCGCCTCTACCGCAAGACACTGAAACGGCGTGCAGTGGTATTGTACATCACTCGCCTGACTGACATTTTCAGTGGCGACCCCATTTTTTTATTGGTGAAAAGTTTTAAGTAAACATCTCTCTATTGTAGTTTCACAAGAATCCCTTCAGTAGTTGTTTAGATATAATAGATTGATAAAGCCGTTTTCAGTAATTTTGAGGTGCTCTGAAATGGTCTAAGTAACGTGATGATTTAAAACTAATATTCCGAGGTCGTTTGAAGTGTTTGTTATTTTCGTAAATCCACACATTAGAAACATGTTTAGTAGTTTCTTAGATAAAAGCGTTCTGCTAGCACGCTGCAACGCTAGTTAAAAGGCAGGCGGGCGCCTTAAAACACCCAATCACAGACTATGCGACAAAATTGTATATGTGCACGTAAGACACTGAAACGAACATGCGGGGCAAAATTCTTTTTCGTGAAAAGTTCATGGTCCTGATAAGATGTATGGCCACGCCCCATTTACAAAAAGCTTACATTGGCGTACAGAAGAAAAGTATACTCTTTGTGTTTTGTTATTTTCGTAGACATGACGTAAAGGATGTAGAGTTTCATAAAAAAAGAATAGTAACTCACTGCAACGCACTTGAAGAGAAGGTAGGCAGGCCCCTTAAGAAGGCGTGGTACATAATTCAACGCTAAAAGTATAAATCTGTAACTGTAGGTTTCTTGAAGCCAATTTGCGAAAAATAAACAATGGCAATCCTAGACAATAGTTTCATCCAATGGTTTAAACAAGATTGTTTCCAGTGTTACGAACTTCTGAGGCACAATCACTGACGCCGGAATCTCGCGCATTTAACTGCGGCGCAAGAGATCGCGCGTAACGAATTAGTAATTCTGGATAAATATTTACTCTTAAAGTTGGCAGATATCATTATCTAGGATTGTCATTGAGTATTTTATTCATGTTAGCTTCGGAAAAAAGCGTAGAGATCAATTAATGTTTTTCAGCGTTTATTTATCTACCACGCACTCTTAAAAGTGAGTCATTTCAGACGCCGCGCTGTTGCATGACTCAAACGGCGGAGTATAAGCGGACGAATGACAAACCGTCGTCGCGTCAGCCCGTGGTTCACCGACTCGGAAGAGTTGTGAGCAGCTTACCTAGTCCATCACGCCAATTAACGCCAATTAACAAGGATGACGCTAGGCTGGTTCTCACTAGCCGAGAGCCAGTCATGTCCTTGGTACAACTTGCAGTCACACGTTCCGAGACACTATGAAACTGGTACACAGTTAATCTGACTGATACGTACAGCAGATCCCGAGTTGAGGCATACTCAATGGCGCGGCCATGCTTCACTTCCGGAGAGAAGCTCTATCTGATAAATGATACGCTAAATATGTCATTAGAAACTTTCTCTTTTCTTCATCGTAGATAAGAATACAAAGAACTGAAAAGTGATAACATTAAGTACTTTAAGTGTAGCAAGATATAAGATTATAAAACAATGTCATTAATTTTGTAAATTTATCAACTTTCAGAAAAAATGGCGGAATGCTGGTTCCCATCCAGCCATCCTTCTTCCCAGCTGCACCTAGCTTGGACTACCGAAGGCACGATGGCAGTGAACAGTAAACGTCGTCAGAAATCGATTAACGCCGCTTTTTAACTGAACAAACACATGGCAAGCTTCCATGCACGTATTGCGTGTCTACAATGGTAACGGAAGTTATTCACGTATTGCTACACCAAAGTGATGAAGGTGTGTCGTATACTTACAGAGCGGAAATATTCGCGGGCTTACTGTCATTTAGGCTAGACTTCAAACATTATTGTGTACTCAAGCAGTCAACTGTTCATTGGCTGCTCGCTGACACTGATAGTGCATAATTCGGCCTATATTTAGAAGCTTCTTCATCACTAACTCGGCGCCCTATAAAACGTCTCAAGTCAAGAGCCAATTGCGTAAGTCATACAAATTCACAGTTGTTAAAAGTCCCAGCTTCTGCCCAACAGAAAACGCGAATTTTTTAGATCCCTATAATTCGTATAGATTTAGTAAAATTTGTCAGTAACTTATGGGTAAAACGTGTTAATGATTTGTGATACGTGTCACATAGCAACATAAGATTTACAATACAAATCGTGAAATAGATATATCAGGTACATTTTTAAAAGGGAAAAAAAGTCTTCGACTGTGACACATTTTACAAAATATTAAATATTACTGTCCGTAAGTAGCTGTCTAATTTTAATCGCTCTATACGGAACAGACCTCGCGCTCAGAAGGACCAGAGTTCGATTTCTGGTCCAGTTGTCCTGTATTCGATTCTCCGCGATTCATCCGAAATCACTCCATGTAAATGCTAGATGTCCCAGTCCACGATGCTCTGCGCCACGGTTCCTTTGCTAAACGAACTTACTGTCGACGAGACGTTAAAACCTACATGCCTTCAGTGAGTACGGGCATTAGCAGTTACCCGAGGAACCTCGCTGGCCAACGGCCACGCCCGCCACGTTTCCAACGTGTGAAAACTGGAAGTGACTCCGCCGGAAATTGAATCTAGATCGCCTTGGTTGGAGGCGAGTGTCTGGACATACTTTTTTTTTTGTCTTCAAGACCACCACAGAACTTGCTGTGAATCTTCTCAGTTTTATAGGCTGTTAACTGTAACAATAATTTGAAGATCGTACTGTCAAGAATAGTAATTTAAATTTGCGTTTTATTGCGATCAGAAATATTAACTTTTGTATTTCTTTAAATCGACACACTATAATAATATCAATTAGGGAGTGAACTCATCGCTGCTCCATTGCAAGGGTTTCATTCCATAGCATCTCTTAGGAAACAGCGGCCGTCTACGAGTTCCCAGGATGACAGTTTGACTTTCGGGGAGATGTCCTGTCCTCGGGTACACTCCCTACTCAATATTACTATCGATACACTGTGTTTATAACTTACACTGGTGTGTTTACATTATCAAATAGCGGAAAGCTACATATTGGCAGAAAATAAAAATAGGTAATAACGATCAAGGTTTTCAAAAGTGCCGACTTTACCACTTCTTAACTATACAGATAGTTATTTGTCTAGTAAGTCTAAGTAAACACGGTTTCCGGTTTTGAGCAAGAGTTTCACACCTTGTTCGAGGCGACTTGCATCGTGTGACTGGTCGACTTGTATGCATGCATTCAGGTCTTGCATTCTATCTGGAGACGTTTATGATTTTATTCGACACATTTACGTAGGTTAAATTATACTAATATTGATTATTTCAGAGTATTTTCTATAGAAAACGAACTGGAGCCTTGCACTATCACAAATCCCCCCTCCCCCAAGAAAAGTTTTTATGTTTATGAATATTTTGGCATATAGGCATAATCCAGCAAGCATGCAAATACTTTTAAGTGTACGGTAAGCTCATTGCACTTGTAGACAAGGAGGTGTACACTTTTGTGTTCGCTTTTAGGTGTTCACCTTCTTGTTCAATACAGATGACCATGTGTACTAGGTTTAAGAGTGGGTTTAAACACTTCCCCGACTTAGAACGACTTTTTCTGCCCCACCACTGCGTGCCCCATGTGTAGATGTGTGCCTAGAGCACATCCACTCTGTTTACAAACATTTCCACAAGTCGCTGACAGTTTCTGTCGAGACAGACGTGCGAGCCAAGTCAAAACAAATCATTAAAAAAAAGAGCAGGATCAACACAGCTGACGATGCTGAGTCTAAAGAAAAACCAAGGGAGCGCATTTCTCACTCCAGCACAAACGTCGGGAATGTTGGCAAGATTGACAAACCTCGCATTTTGCATGTTTATCATGTTTATTTACATTACACGCAGATTAAAAATGACATACATAGCAGATGTTTTTAATCTCATTTTCGGCACGACAAAAATGGTTAAATCTTCTCTATTTTATCATAAAAGATATTACTGTCTATTAGAACAACATTAAGAATATTTTTCACTTACTAGTAATTTAAAGCAAGGGAAACAACTGTTTACTTTTATAAATTAACAGTACAAATGCACTACTGAGAAACGTGATAGCGAAACTGTTAATATTTACGTGCTTTTAAACTAGACTATAGAAATACGAACATTACGTTACAGTAGGGATTCTGAAGAATTGCTTCTGCCGAAGACTGTCTCCAACGACTGACCAACAGGATTTCCTCCTCTTCTGAATCCTGCGACTCCTGCGATTAAGGTCGATTATACAACACTAGGATGATATTAAAATTTCTTATGAATGAGTTTGCAAAGAGAAAATTTATATCGCTGGATACTACGCAGGTATCAATAACAGGTAAAGTAAAATGCAAAATGGTAATTGAATTAGCCGAATCTACGAGAGGTAAAGAATACAATTAATTTATTGGAAATTTTTGATGAAATGGTAAGTCATTTCAGCTGTTTTTGATATCATTCACAAAAAAAAATCACATAATTAGCATGAAAGCTGTACTACTGTTTACTTAATTTTCAAACCGGAAATGACAACTTGTTTTGAAGTTATACTGATATCAGCACAACTAGTGATGGAAATTATCTCTAGCCAAACACGTCCACAAGACACTCAACTGTATCTTCCTAAATGTAGTAGAATGAACTTCAATAGTGTCCTTGCAGGGGGAATGCATATAATAAGAGAGTATTCGCTCTCGTGTTTAACAATTAGCCTTATTTTCACCGAAGACTCCCGAAGTAGGTAACAACGCCTCCCTAATACCAATGCCCGACCACGAATCATCAACAATGGAGACAGACGCTCTAGAATTGCTAAGTTCGTTACTACATTTGAATTTGCAACGTACTAAATAAATAAAACAATCTACTTGTCCATGACGCGCGTTACTACCAGGTGCATAATTTCGTTTCGCTGTTATTTCAATGCATCATTTATATTTAATTAATAAGTTGTCCGACGGGGGTGGGAAATTTCGACCATTATCGGTAAGATTAATTTTTTCCAATTCCAGCCACGACGGCCTGGGTCCTTGGTATATCAGGTTCGGAACGTGACACGACTTTCAGCGACCTAGACAACACTGGTCCGCAGTAGGGGGAGCATGCGGGGACTGGCCCCACAGGGAGCAAAACCGGCCTAACCTGCATATGGTTAACATGCCAGCCCCCTCCCCTTGGTGGAGCAAGGCCTCTGATTGGCCAAGACGTTGTCTAGGGGGGCGTGTCCTGAGCTGTGATTGGTTGTAGGGGTCTTTTGGTACGAATAGTACCTAAGTGCCATGAGGTCT
>PNEQ01044649.1:7734-25673 GCA_003012365.1 Medauroidea extradentata | reverse complement strand
TGTTCGACTCCCGTCGCGCACCTCCTCTTCGCCTGTCAGCCCGCCGCAGCAGTCCTCTTGTATCGCCAACACTGCTCCGCAGGTAGCCGCCTGCCGCCTCACAGTAGACTTTGACGTCACCAAGATGTCTTCAGCAGTCTCTCTCCACAGGCGTAGCACCTTCCTCTAGCACTTCCAATAGCGAACTCTTCCAAATGTGCCGATTCTGTGCTTTTATACTAGCCCAGACAGTCGGTTATTCCCCGCATTACAGGGGTCTAAAAATAGATATTTCATCATGTTTCGGATGTGCTAGTAGTCACGTCCGCCGCCCTCGAAGGGTTAAGACGCAGTTGGGACAGGTATCTATGACGTAGGTTAGGCGGGATTCTCACTATGAGCCACCCGGGCTTTGAATCATCGGCCAGCCCTCAAGGTGTTACGAAACAGCCGCCGACCACTGGCCTCCAGGAACATGGCACGCAACAATATATTCCTCATCTCTACTTAACTGTACCACATCTCACTAAACCCTAATAGTTGAGTTAGTAGCATAAAACATTCTCAGAAAAATTTGTTTGGCCGAACTCTTCAGTTCCCGATGAATTAATTAAATTAGGTCAAAAAGTGTTGGATTGCGAGCATAGCTCGGGTAAAAAACATAACCTAAAAACAAATCACATTATATTTTGACGAGTATGTACTGCGTAATTGTCTACAATGACTGTAGAGTATTAGTACAAAATCAAATAACTCTGTATAGTTTATTTTTTATTCTTTAAAATGTATATACGGTCACATACTTGATAGCAATATGCTGTCTCCGTATCGATATCATATTACTCGACTTTGCAGTTTAGACATTTCTTTTAGTTATGACTATAAAACTTCCTAAAAAACTGACCGTCGATCTCTACATTTTTCTATAAATTAAATTAATAATTCAAAAATACTTCGCATAGAGAGCAGCGCTCGGGAGAATACCCCAACATAAATATTTACAATATAAACTGAGCTATTTTACCGCATTATTGTCTACAATGACTGTAGAATATTAAACATGAAAATAAGTTTTTAAATTCAGGTATAATTGTTATTTATTTAAGAACATATTTACAATTTATTTTATAGACTTTTGTAGAGAAAATCTCATATTCCTAGGTGTAAAAAAAAAATAGAAATTGATGTCATCTTAGACTAAAAAAGATTTTTAATTTAAAACTGAGCAGTTTATAAATGGCTTGAAGAGTACCTTACTATTGCCAAGTCTTGGCATGGCATGAAAGCCCTTTTGGCACACCTGCATTACAAAATCTGCTACTTCGATTGATACAAATCCAAATTAAGTCAACCTACCAATCTTTCACAGTTGAAACATTAAGGTCACTGCTTAAGGTGGTCGTCTGTATGAATGTATTTTGCGCATGCAATGCCTAGAAGTGTGGAAGCAGTAAGGGCGACAATGCAGGCACATTATGCTTCACCCTAGCCTCTAGGCGCATATCACTCAACTGGTGTGCTCAGCCGACAACTTGCCTGTTTGATATCATCAGTTGTTACTCTACCATTTTATAAAGTAATAATACATATAAAGGTATATTGTACACGCCAATACCTTTTAAAATATTCATTGCCGAGGTTTACATACTTAAAAAAAGAACAGCAAAAACACATATTTTCAACCGCAAAAAAATTATACTTCAATGAGTAATTGTGAGCTTGCAATGGGTATACACACGAGTAATGTACTTTAAATTACATTCCTAAGTTAACGTCGCTCATATACATTGAGCAGTTCTAGGATAAGCTGGTAACATGCGCACAGCTCAGCGGCCTGGGCAGACGGCCTACCCGCGCGTGAGAGGCTCAAAAGCGACGGAGCAGTAAGGTCGACCTTGAAGTGCGCATCAAATGCCGCGTCACCTCAACGAGCCAAGCGCTGAACTAGCGTGCAAGCTTCCCGCCGAACTGTTTTTACTATGGGACACTAAGCGGTGACCATATAATTTTATTGGTGGAAAGTCTGCAACTAAGTTCAGTGCAGGTCGCAATCTGAGTTTCATGGACATCCGGTTAGTACATTTTGAAGTACGGAAGTCTGAGAAGGCCGTTTTTAGCCATGTTGGAGAGCTTAGAAACAGTGTTTTTAAAGAGTGTGGCGTCTTATCAATGAGGTACCGAACTTGTCTGACGTTAGTTTTCTTTTCGTACGTTGGTACAATGAGCACGTGTGAAATATTTTCGTAGAAAAAACCTGTTTACGAACACGCTGCAACGCGTTTGAAGCGTGAGGTAGGCGGCCGTCTTAAGGGGACGATTCACCGAAAATTTTAATAGTCTTAACAAATTGTTATATTGGTACTGTATTTGAGATTGGGTTTGTTTTATATACCTATATTGTGACAATTTTACTTGTAACGAAAATGTTCAAAGTTTCGTAGTTTTGTATAAATCGTATAATAGTGTAAATTTGTACAAAACAGTTTTATGCTAATAAAGAAAAATTATCTGACTTGCCGAAGTGAAATTACTCACATTGATACCAGTGACACGAAATACGTCAAGACATCTATAAAAATAGTATTTAACTTTATTTGTATTCTAAAATATTTCTGAATTTGAGGATAAAAATTAAAAAGTTTCTTATTTTTTTATACAAAACAAAATTCAATGCAGTATGTATACACGTCTTGACATAGATTGTAACTTTGTTCTTCACTGTGAGTAATTCATTTCGGCAAGTCAGATTATTTTAGGCCAGGAAACAAAGGTTTCAACCTCCAAAAAAATTATCCAAAGCTGAATTTTTCCACACTTACAGAGTTGAGCATGCTTAGTAACATATCAAAACTTTACAGCTCAAGACCGTGTGCGTCACAATGAAACCGTGCAACAAAGTCATAAGTGACGCGTTAGCGCAGATCTGTACTAAACTACTGCCATGAGGTGTAACTTTTACTGTGCAATTAAAACAATTAATTCGAAATAATCTAGAAACTCTGTTCTACGTAAATATGTTGATAAATGCCTGAAAACGATATGTTAACTATACACCGTAAAACAACAAAGTGAATGCATGCATTATTTTATCACAGTTGTGGAAATTAGACAACGATTATCAGCAAATGTAAACGTGTACGTGAAAAACATCCCAGGAATATTTTGTTGCCCATTTCGTCATCTTTATATTGTTGTGTCAGTGAACAAGTTATTATATTTTGTTGGCTCACTAGCCCAGTCCGAGCGCCGCCGTGTATCTGGTTCTGAGCGGCGGACAGGTCAAGCTACTGCTACACGTAATATCCCTCCGCTCGTCTTCGACATTATTGACACTTAAATGTATGGTCAAGATGGGTTCTTGCTTTGTTTTGTATACTGCTTACAATTCATATAACAATTTTGCCATTTTAAAATTACCAATTTGTAGTGATAATTCATATCATTTTTTAACCATAGTTCTATAATACATACGATTAACATTACATTAAATCACATATTGCTATTCCTAACATAAACATGCTACGAAAACAGCGAAAACACATGTTACGGCACAAAATTATAAATAAGTGAAAACTGTGTAACAACTACAAAAAATAGAATTATCACTGACATTTTAAAATATGCTGAAAGTCTCCCACATGTTCACATACTGTAGTTTAAAAGTCCCTAGGTAGTTTTATGTTGTATTTTCACGTAATGAATGAAATAGTATTCTTTAACGACAAAACCTTCGAAACCTGTGTGGATAAACTGACGTGTGTAAAATATTTGCTCGTAATATTGACATAGAGCTGCAGTGCGGCTGGCGGTTACACTGTCAATACTTGAATTTACAATTAACTTCAGTTCTTGGACAAGACAGCGCTCGTTGAGTGCGCTACCTACAACAGAGTCGTGGGATGAGCAAGGATAGTGATTTAAATGTTAAATTATGTTCGGCAATTATTTCATTTTTAATATCACTACCGGACAGAAATAATTTTCTGCTTTTAGAATAGGAGAATATTGATATAGGAACACAAATACAGGAAAAAATCAATGAAACGTTTTAGTAGAGTATTTTATATAGTATTTTTAAAAGGTTCTAAAAAATCTTATAGCAGTGCGGACCTCACCGAAAATATAAAAGTCAATGGTGGGATATACGTAGGTTAGAAAGGTACTGAGCCACGTAGATAGCTTATATCGCTATTCTTGCTCGTGTCACGGCTGAGTTAGGCAGCGCCCGAATGCTGTAAATTCATTTTCTGATAATTCTGTGAACACTTGTGTATTGTTATACTTCAAGTCATTTTTACTAGATCACGTGCATCATCTGGGCACAACGTGATCTTGTGTGTGCATGTCCTGAGATTACAGATGTGACAGATGCACCACTGATTCCGTCAAATACATCAAAATATGTAAGCCTCCGTGTCGCAGTCACTTTGGCTAGTTCTCCTGAAATATTGCATGTAATAACCACCTTAATTTAATGAGGTTGATTAAACATTAAAAGGATGCCAAGTTGACCCTGTTTCCTTACCATTTACGTATAGGATAGCATAGCACAGCACAACGTTGTGTAGATTGCGCTTAGGTTTCCAGAGTTCAAGTTAGTGAATGGAAGAAACTCATTTTGCTGGCGTTGCGATGTCCACGTCCACTCAACGTTCGTAGTCTAACCACTCTACGAAGGAGATAATTCAATACATGTCCATATTCCACACTGCCTCAAATCCTCAAGTGAATAATACGTTTCGACAGGATATGTTTTTCCTTTGATAAAAACAATTTCCAAGTCCACGAGAACTCAGTATTTGTCAATTGGCACACACGCAGGTATTGCCGTTTTTAAAGATTGCGTGATGTAATGTGCGTACTTTGTTCAAATTAAACTAGGGTACCTTTACGTCACGAGATTTAATTTAAGTTATTTTATTTATTTTGATTAAATGTTTAAGATTTCACTCAGCACTGAAATGCAACTGTCCTGTTTTTCTTTTAAAATTATATTTTTACCTCCAACTTCTGTTACTGTTGTGCTACTATTCTCTATTTATCCATTCACTTCTATGTAACTTCTACAGGGTGTCTCCTCTCTAGAACTGTCCATGAACCAGCACAGTTCTGTCAATGAAAATTGATGTTCATAGCTTTTCTTAATATCAAGGACAAAGCTTGGCAATTCTTTCATTTTTGTTCGTGTGGACGACCAGTACTGAAAATTTTATTTCAGCATAAATTAAGACCGTTTACGAAAAGTGTACCAAAAAAATTGTTATATCTATCTTCTGCTACGAGATCTGTCACCTGATAAAGACGATCTATTGCTTGCTTGAGACCAGAATTCTTACGTGCACATCTGTGTTACTTCCTCCTTCCACACACATGCTCCGTTCTGTGCACTTGGTTATTTAGCCTTTTCTTCGAAATTTTCACATTGTAAGATTAAACACTCTCGAAAATATTGCCGAGAAGTTTCCACAATTTTCGCGGAGAAATTAGTGTTCACTGAGACACCGGCAACCTAAACCTGTCATTAATCTGACGAGAACTGGTACAGACTAAACAGTAGAAATTCATGTACCTAACTAGGCTTGTTTGTAACCCTAGATACTTGGAATTCTCGGAAATATACGCACCCATCTTATGGTAGCTGCTTGACCCGTCCACCGCGCCGTACCTGGTACACTGCGACGCTTGGACGGCTCTAGTGATCCAACGAAATGTGCAAACTTGTTCACTGACATACCAATAGAAAGCCGAAAGAATGGGAACAAAATGCATCTGTGATATTTTTTACGTAGACGTTTAATTTTACCAATAATCATTGTCTAATTTCCGCAACTGTGATAAAAAAAAATACATTCATTCAAGTTGTTGTTTTACGGTGTAAAGATAACATAACGTTTTTAGGTATTTGTTAACATATTTACGCAGAACAGAGTTTCTAGATAATTTTGAACTTTTTGTTTAAATTGTACGGTAAAAGTACGCCTCGTGGCAGCAGTTTAGTAGAACTCTGTACTACTATCGCGTCACTTATGACTTTGTTGCATGATTTCGATGTGACGCACGCGTTTTTGAGCGGTAAAGTTGAGATATGTTATTAAGCATGCTTGACTCTGTAAGAGTGCCAAATTCAGCTTTGGACAAAATGTTTTGACGTTTTGGCCTGAAATGGTTTTGAACTCCTGGGCTACTTTCCTTTCTCGCATAAAACTGTATTATACAAATTTGGAAAATGACGTACCATTATACAAAAAACTACGAAAGCTACAAAACTTTCATAGCAATACAAAATAGTCAATATATATGTCTATACAGCAAACCATATCTAACACAAATATAAACATTGTTAAAGCAATTAAAATGTTTGTTGAGCCGCCTCCTTATGAGTGCGTGGTAGATAAATAAACGCTGAAAACATAAATTGATTTCGACACTTTTTTCGAAGCCAATATGGATAGAATACTCAATGGCAATCCTAGATAATGGTATTTGCCAACTTTATGAGTAAATATTTACCCAGAGTTACTAATTCGTTACGCGTGATCTTTTGCGCCGCAGTTAAATGAACGAGGTTCCGGCGTCAGAGGTTGTGACTCAGAAGTTCGTAACACTGGAAACAATTTTGTTTGAAACGTTGGCTAAAACTATTGGCTAAGATTGCTATTGTTTAACTTTCGCAAATTGGCTTCAAGAAACGTACAGTTACAGATTAATGCTTTTAGCGTTGAATTACGTACCACGCCCTTTAAAGTTCCACAGTAGCAGTGGTAAATACAACAGAAACACACTGCGCGCCAGTTCAAATCTGACCCGAGTTTCTACCCTTTTAAGAGATATTAAATTTAGATAAAAGTCTGTACCGTAAGTTTGTGCTGTAACTTCGTTCAAAATTGGTTCCAGTATGTAAAATAATTTTGCGAGATAATTGATACCTAGCTACGCCGCAAGTCGCATTCTACGTCTCGGTATAGTTTTGCAAAACTACAGACTACGTAAGAGTATGTATTAGTAATTACTTCTATACGAATTTGTAGAACGGTCCTTTGTTTTCTTATCACATTAATCAGTATTGTTTATATATGGTTCGTTCTTGCCAGCTTACTGTAAACGGGATGACAATGAAGTGTTACAAATTTATAGTAACAGTAGACGATGTAAATTGGAACATATCTTGAAAAAGTACCCATGTCCGGAATTGTTATACCCGAAAATGACGGTACAAATGAACAGGGATAGTAGACAACCTGGCAGGAAATGTGATGTCAGGTTTTAACGAAGATGCGTGTGTATCAGTGTTTGCAATCATGTTTATTCTGAAAGGGGTACATCTGCTGCTCTAAATGTCCAGCACAGCAAGTGATACATACAGTGCAGTGCTGCAACATGCTGTGTCGCACATCGTCGAAGATGAAAAGCGTGTGTCTTGAGGTCTGGACTGCAGCTCATATCCCTGGTACGTACAAGAGAGACGTACACAAGTGTTTCCACATGGCCCCAGAGGTAAGAATATAAAGGTATAAAGTATGGGGAACATTGTGGCCAGGCCATGGGACCTCCCCATCCTAGACAATGCTGTTCAAAAGCAGCGATCATGTGTAGAGAGGTCGTAGTGAGCTGGTGCTCCATCACACTGGAACCACCCTTCATATTCAGACTGACGTCCTCCAACCTCGCTCAGAAACCACAGATACATTGCAGCGATGAAGCGTGATGACAAAATGTATGTCCTTTTATTAAACAGTAATTTATTATCTCAACCAAGGCGTTTATTAAAAAATGTCTATGGATGGCTGGTTGTATACTGGTACAAGGGTTAGGGGAAGATAAATAAGCCAGAGATGAAAGGTAACAGAGTTTATTAGAATATAGAACAAGGAATAACAGCAATACAGAAATAGTGGCAAGTGGAAGGGTTAGGGTAAGGCGAGACAGGAGATAGGTAAAGGATCGCTCTCCTTCCCTAAACCAACAGGAACTCACCGCTCGTGCCGCCGTTGAAGCTAGTTCTCTAGCCAGAGGGTCGCGCCCAGACTCGAACCCAGAGTCCCCAGGTGCGGTCACCGCCCGAGCAGAAGACTCACTCGTCGACTCTCTTCTCCAACTCCAACTCTCCCCGGTAGCTAGCTCGATGTCTATACCATTCTTTGCACCCCTACCAGGCCGTCAAAATCCTCCCCTCTGATTGGCTCCCAGCTATGCCCAGAGGCGGAGCAATCCCTGCTGAATCCAGGAGTTTGCAAGGTGTTGGGTAAGTGTTAAGACCCACTTAACTCCTCGAGTCATCGGATTCCTGGGATACCACTGTTGCCGCAATCCGCCACTTTTTGGTGACTTGTTGATTACCCAGCACCCACTTACTGCCGTCCTGCGATGCCACTGACGCCGCGGGATTGCGACACCATAACAATACGTCGTGTGGTTGTGTTGCTCTGCCCATGCGTGAGTGTAATGAGTACTGAACAAGCCATCCCTGGTGAAGCAGTTCTCATCTAGTATCTGCTGTAGGATATGTGGATATTGTTCGCACTGCCACAACAATCATCGGTGGAACTCCTCAAATGCAGTACCTATACCGTCTGCATCGTCCGTACATGATACGGTCGAAGCAGTCGTTCCTTTAAAACTGACGCAACATAATTGTGATTGGTGTGAGTGGTACTTACTATCGCCTGTGTACTGGTAGATTGTGTACCCTGAACTCGTTCCATCATCTCTTCCTCAAAGCTTGATGTTCGTACTGTCCTCGCAAGTACTTGCTAGCTTTCTGAGTCATGGCGAAACTGTTTCCCGCCAACGGAAATCACCACGTACAAGTATTGTGTGTACAGGGAGCCTTGTCTCTCCACCACTCTACCATTGCTGCCAGCTGCACTGTGAACTCAATGAATATTAGTAACCTCTGCAAACTGTCAACATCGTAAGTCTGTAACATATAATTTGCAGAAACTGAGCGTCAAAGCAGGTGATACTTACATACAATATGCCAGACACGTGCTGTTTATAAGAACTGGTTGTCGCTAGGTTATCTACATCCCCTAAGCGATGGTAACGCCATTTTCGGGTAAAAAGCCCTATATACAATTGAAAACTTTAGCATTTGACTTTAACATTTGAATCTACGACAGCTTTCAACACATTGCTTCTGTTTCGGACTTGTACATTTTGTATATATTATTTCATAAATGTGTGAAGATTGTGTCGTGCAAGATTGTGATTAGGACACACATGCCCAGTTTGAATTTCCCGCTCTCGGGCTGCTATATTGGATGTACATTTTGGTGTGAGTTGGCGACCTTGTCATGGCCAACTCTTAGGTTGGTGTCCCTGTTCCAGCAACAAGAGGACAGTCTACATTTCAACATTGTGGTGAGTGGTCGTGTCGGTGGACTCGTTCACCAAATATTGTTTAATCGTTAAGTAAATGTTACATCCATTTAGTTTACAGTCCTTTGTTTCGTTCATGTAACAGCTTCTTTTGGGGTCATACACAATGGCGCCGCCAAACGTAAAGTCAAGCAGCCTTTACTTTACGTTTCCGATAAACTGAAAATCTAACATCAAAGTCAAGATGGCCATTTGCAAAGAACAGCTGATTATGTACGTTATAGTAAAAATCGTTATATATGTGCTACGTTTTATCCTCCAGTACTAGGCTTTCATGAAAAATTTAACAGGTATGGTTTAAATGTATTCGAAAAAACTTGCAAATAAAATTTTAGAAGTATTTGTAGACGAACTGTAAGTTTTGTCAAAATATTGCGTTGTTTTTGTTCTGCAAAATATTATCAAAATGGAAAATATTTAAATAACTGGGCTTATTTTTAATACCGTAGTGATATGCTTTTACGGCAAATAATGATTAACATCACAACTATTCCGTTTCAAAAACCGGATTCTAAAATCGTTTTTCAACTGTCGTATCTTTAACTTTATGTTTGTATTGTGTACTGACAAAATATTTAAAATAACGGAAATGTAAAGTCAAGTGTTAAAGTAATCAATTGTGTATAGGCATTAAGGAGGCGTTTCCGGACATGGATACCTTAATAAAAAGTGTTCCATTTTACCTCATCACCACCCCTATCAATATGTAAAACTAAGGCCGGTATTCCTAAACTTTTTTTATAACGGTTTAGGTGCATACCGTTACTTATTCATGACTAATCTGTGACATTTCCTTGCCCTAATATAATTACGCATGCGCAGTACGCATAGCCCTATTTGTGATTTTCAAAAACATTACAGTATAAGTAAATTTTATTCGGAAGGCGTTATGTAACAGATTTGGTAGCTCAGACGCTAAGGCGTCGAACCAACAATTCTGTAGTTTTAACCCAAAAGCTGACATGTCCAAAAAGTGTGAAATTTCGTTTTTAATAACATGTTAATAGTAAGAACATTTTCTTTGCTGTGCCAAAAAAAATTACATGTCTATCTGCTAAAGTTCCCGATATATCTACAGTTGCATTTACTGACATGTATAAATGAAAACTTTTGTTGAATGCCAAAAGCTGACACGTGAATAACCTATTGACATGTCATGTTATGGCAACAAAGACGTTGCTTGCTTATGTTGCCAGAAGCAGACATGTTATACATGGAAATTATTATGAATGGTAGGATATAAGTAATTATGGGCCAATTGTTGTTCATATATATTGCAATTGAGGAAAAATAATTTTTCCTATCTCTATTTTTGTCCCTGCTCATAAATTTAGCGAATTTAATTTGCCAGGAGCGTTGCCAAAGCGAAAATACTTTTTTTTTTATTTAGATGTTTTCTTGGTACTGTTAACATGAACGTCTTAAAAATTTATAAACACTACGTTATTCAGTTAATTTAACACTCAAATGAACAATAGAACAGAAATTCTGTTTCTGCTATTGGCAGCACTGAAAAAACACAGTAACATCTCCTACAGTCATACAAGTAGTATGATTTGGTATGTTCGGGGTCTAGAGGCTTGAGGCTGAGGAGCCTCTCGCCGCCATATTGTTTCCGGCCGCCATCTTGTTTCCGGTCGCCATCTTCTTTCCGGCCACCATCTTGGATTTTCATTTTATCCCACTCTCTCATTCCACTCGTAATTTTCTTGCTCTCTCATTCTACCTAACTGTCTGCTGCAGGCAGCCATCTTAGTTGCCATCTTGGTACACAGTATCCGGCATCTTGGATTTTCATTTTCTCCCGCTCTCTCATTCTACCTAACTGTCTGCTGTAGGCAGCCATCTTGGTACACCATATCCACCATCTTGTATTTTTAGATTCTCCTGCTTTCTCATTCCACTCATACATTAATCTTGCTCTCTCATTCCACTCATACATTCCTCCTGCTCTCTCATTCATCAGCTCCCCAGCTATAACTCTCATCTCCCATTACTCCTGCTCTCTCATTCCACTCATACTTTCCTCCTGCTCTCTCATTCATCAGCTCCCAGCTAAATGCCTCATCTCTCATTCCTCCTGCTCTCTCATTCATCAGTTCCCCAGCTACAAGCCTCATCTCTCATTCCTCCTGCTCTCTAATTCCGCTCATACTTTCCTCCTGCTCTCTCATTCATTAGTTCCCCAGTTACTACCCTCATCTCCCATTCCTCCTCCTCCTCACCCTTAACTCCCCACCCACCGGCCTCTTTTGTTTCCCATTGTACACCACCTTGAAAGGAGGTGCCGATTGTGGCAGCCATTTTTGTTTCCTACTTACTCACTTGATTCGACTCCACCAGTATACATATATGTTTATGGACGATGGATAATGTACTATAGGAAAGACTCTCGCCCCTATCACCAATATATTTTTTATGCTTACCTCCAGTCATCTAGATTGACAAGTCTTGACAAGTATGATATTACAACAGTATGTTTTTAAATTTATGTTATAAATTATGTGTAAGGACTGTATGCTTAGAGGTAATGTATATTTCTTTCAATCAATTATTTATTTTGGAACTAACACACCAATATACAGAAGACAATGAAAATATCTACAGAAGACACTAAAAATAGAAGACAATCAAAAAATATATAAGTACAATAATTCAAAAAAGTATATGATGACAGTATGGTAGTAACACTCACAAAATACACCTGATCAGATACTTAGTCCACCTGAATGGGCTCCTGTGCATGCTGCATGGCAAAGCCTCAGTGTAAGATGTGCAATGAAACAAACATTATCAATATGATACAAACATACAATGTAAAAACATGTAATCAATATGATTCAAGTAAAAATAATTTCAATGACAATGGAACCTTTAGCCATTGTAGCCATGTGGGAGTGTGTGCACACCATCGTCCAATATAACCCTTTTATCGTCTCTCCAAGACAATGCCAGTTTATTGATGCATTCTGTGAAGACTCGATGTTCAGGGGCGGATGGTGTGGACTGTGGTTCGCATCTCCAACTGTTTGTGTAGGGCATCAACATAATTTGTGAAGCTTATATTTTTCTTCACGACACATTTTTGCACTCCCTTCGCTCTCTTTCACACAGAACCTCCATCACATGTATATGCATACATTTTGGTACGAAGGCCTATAAACTCAGACATGCTATTACCACTGCATTCATCTTTGAACTTTCCCACCACTTTCTTATTGTCATCTGAGTACAGTGGATGGTCGATGGGGTAGGATGACAGGTCAAACTCATCGGAAAGAGCAGTAACAGCAAACAGGTCACCATAGAAAACATCAGTGTGGAACTCATAAATGAAAGAGTCAGTTTCCATTTAGGCCAGTGTGATGTTGGGGTCATATTTAGTCTTCATGACATCATAGTGAAATCTATACATGAGGGTTTTGGAAATGTTAAGAACAGCGAACCCAATATGGATGGGCTTATCAAAGAATATGCTTTCATGATTTAGTTGGATGAGTGCTAGGTGTTCATTATAAATAGTACGGTCCTTGAATGCAGGCTTCATGACAAGTTTTCTCACATGGTTGTATCACATACGAGCTCAATTCTAAGGCGTTTGCGCATGTTCTCAATTAGCTTGCCAATTGTGGCTTTACTGGCAAGCTTGAAAAAATCTTTACCAAAATCACTTACTGCTGACTGACGTTTCAGAGTGTTCAGTTCTATGTATGGTTTCAGCCAAGGAACCTGTTCAAACTGAAGAATGCGATGAACCTTGCTGATCTTAAGGCCATGTTCAACAGACTGTTTCAGATTTCTATAGTGCACAATATAGTTGTGCTTTTCTTCCAATGTGGTCAACAATTTCTTCTGCTTTGAGCCCGGAGGACAATGATTTACAGGCAGGAAGGGCAAATTTTGTGTTCGTCGTGTAATTCAGTCCGATACTCTACATCACACTCAATGATGTAGCCGATATTGCCATTATCAGGGGCAGATAGAACATCAATATTAAGATCCACAACCAATTTTAAGTTGCGAACCGATAGTGGCATCGACATGGCCCACCCGTACAAGTTGTTTGCATCAACATATTGAAGATATACATTGGGCTTTGTGGTGTCATATGTCTCTTGCACATATGGATTATTTGTTACACAGTGCCACTTCATACACTGAGCAACTCTCCCTCGGATGCCTGCTTCTATGAACATATACATATCATAATTTGTGAGAAGCTCAAGATGGACACATGTTGTTTTCAGCATGGCATCAAAGAAAAATCCAGGAGCACTGACATAGTGAATGCAGTCCAAACCGTAAGTGTCCAAACAGAAACTTCTGAAGTTTTCGAAGACATCTGCAAGCAGTACGACATCATTTTTCAAATACAGGTCTGAGTACTCACCAAGAGATGTACCAAAGGCTTCCCATACTGCCTGAGCATGTGCATAATCACTGTCTGAAACATCAGAGTCATTGAGGTGGTTGTGAAAATAGGAGGCAGTTGTGGCTCGTCGAGACTTTCCCAGTTGGTGATGTGGTCGTAGGGGAAGACACCTTTCCTTGTGACGAGAGGGACATGTTGAGAAGAGATGAATTTATAAGTATGATGGAACTGATCGGTAGGGAGATTCTCAGCAAGAGAATCAAGGCTGGCAGACATGAAACGAAATGTGTCAATAAACTTAATGGAAAATCTATCTTCCAACTGCTTGGAGAAGGTTATGAATTTCTCTTCAGTGTGTGGGTTGATGAAGATTTTCTGTGAATCATAACCCAGATGTCTGATGATGAAGTGTTGATAATAACTTAGGTTATGAAACAGAACAGGCAACTTCTTTGGACGACGACGCATCAAGTTACACTCATTGCACGAAGCGCCAAGGTACTGACCAGTAAAAGGGTTGTGGTCCTTAACCTTCCTGTTGGTGACAGTGAATGAAGAACCACAATAGTAGCTTTTTCTAACCCTCTCAAAGTTTTCTTGTTGGGTGCGAGTCAATGGCAACATTGGTATTGAAGTAGCATAAACATCGCAGACTTTCTTCCTAATAGCTACAATCTCGTCCATGAACATCTTTTTAGCATTTTTTCCCCTATACAAAATAGGCTTGGAAGGAAGACTGGATGTGAGAGATGATGGAATAACATCGTCATCAACTTTAACAAATATAGCGATACTGTATGCTTCGTGTTTTTGATAGGGATAAGTATAAGAACTAGATGGATCTGGTTGGCATGGCTGAATCGGCACTAACATGGCTTCAAAGTCACAGTTGACTATAATAGGCATTTTATCTGCACAATGGTAGTTTTTAAACTTAAGAATAGGTGCTCGCCCATCCTTCTCCAGTAATGGCATGTCGACACGAACAGGAGCATAATCATTACACAACTTCTTATGCTCAACCAAACACTGCTCACCATCCAGCCCAGATACTCGTAGTCGGTTATCAAAGTGAACCAGGCATCTCTTGCAAACATGTACTGCACCACAATGTGCTCTAACCTGTGATCTCACCCGACGAGAGAAGTTTTCGATATAGCTGTAATGGTTGTTCTCTTCGTCGATGAAGAGGAAGTGGTCGAAATGATCTGCTTTCTCATCTTTTGACACTCGTGTAGGAACCACCTTCTCAGCATTAAGTGTGTAAACATTTATGCTTGTGCCAGGATTGTTCTTCTCAAACTAGTTAATTTGGTGGATTGGTGTAGGGAACTCAAGTCCATCAAAACTGAACTTCGTTTCCAAGTCGGTGTACCGATGGTTCACTCGCTCAGGATGTTCTCCTTCTACGAACCTTGCCAAGATTGCCCACTTGAAACAGGCATGGTCTTTGAAATTCTGTGGGTTGATTATGGCCTCGTGGTTCTTTATGCTCATAGGTAAGTCGATGTAGCTGGACGCACGTAGAGGGTCCAACTTGTTGATGCGCAGCTGCAGTCTTTTAATAGCTGCCAGACTCCAACCACTTTCTTTGCCCTTGTATTCCTCTTCTTCTTGGCAAATCTTGAATATGCAGGTATCCACAGCATCCTCGACATCGTCAGGGTTGTAGATTGGCCGGTTCTTGGATTTGAAGGATCTTTGGTCTTCTTCTGCTTCATGAGGTTCAGGTTTCCCATATTCACAATCCAGCCACAGATTGAATTTCACCACTCCCTGAACCATTACCACTTCCTTCAACTGACAAACAGTATCATTTCTAATGGTGTTGAGATAAGTACAAATAATCTTGGGCTTTGGCAACTGTGTTTTCAGCCACCAGAGTCTTTAAGTTACCACGGAAAGTAGTCTCTGCCTCCACGAAACCATTGGAATTAGGAAGCTCTGTGCCTGCAACTATCCGGGGACGAGGTGCAGGGCTTGGTTGTGGTGCAGTAGATGATCCTGCTTGATCCAGGTGACGACGTTTGGCAGCTACTGGTGTGGCATAAGTCCCCGGAAGGTGTCTCTTCAGGGCAGGTCCACTACACTTAGATATATGCCTTTTGTAGTTATCATGCCTGGTGGAATTCTTCTCACACTTGGTGCATGTGTTTGTCTTCTTCTCCGAATTAAACTTGCAGCATGCCTCATGTCGACGAGCATCTCCAATATGTGCAAACACAGTTTTGCAGAACTTGCAGTGCGAAGTTGCAGGCTAAACAATATTCTTCCCATTGCAAGATCGAAGATGGCGCTCCATATTGTCCTTGCGAGGAATGGTAACCCCGCACTTCTCGCACACCCGATGCTCTTCCCTGAAAGGGTTGAGGTGAGAGTTCCTCTAGTTACTCTCATGACGCAACCCATTGCGACGATTGCGAACACCTTGCCACAGAACCCACACTGAAGAGATGGGGGGGGGGGGACAAAGGCTGAAGCAGCTGCACTCTCCATATTGAATAAAAATACCAAAACAATGACTGAAGAGAATTGAAACAACAAATAATAATGAAGACACTAGCAACTAATATAATGAAAAAGAAAGACACTAACAACGAAGACTAAAGAGGAATATACACAGAATACGCTAAAAATAACTTAGAAAAATCTTGAGAAAATTACTATAAACCTAACTATAAAAATCTTGAAATACTAGCTAATAAAAAAATACTGAAGAACAAAGTTAAAACGAAGAAGTAGCTATGAAATATTGATGAAAATAACTATAAACCTATGAAATCTTGATGAAATAACTATAACCTAACTATAAAAATACTGAAGAAACTAACAACGAAGATCTAACTATAAAATCTTGATGAAAACTAAACTATAAAAATATTGATGAAGTAACAATAACCTAACTATAAAAACACTGAATAAACTAAAAACGAAGAATTAACTATGAACCTAACTATAAAAAATCTTACAGTACAAGCACGGAGCTACGAATCAGAGGAAGTACTCGATGATCAATCAACGAACGACGAACAAAGACTGAGGAAACCAGGCCTCACAGTACCTTTTACGAGAATGTGGCGGTGAGGGTGGAGGGGGTAGATGTGGTGGTGGGGGTAAAGTAGCTCACTTCATATATGGTTATGTTTGGGAATCCTGTGTTTCTAATGGTTGGTGAAAACACTCTGTCTCCCGATTTCCTGGGAAAACCCAAGTCGTCATTACAGGCTCAGGTTTGAACAGGTCCACGAATGCTCGAGGCGAGTCACACCTGTGGTGCGACCAAGGCGATGACTCATCGCAGGTTTGAACATGTCTACATTACAGGTCTACACAGGTCCACAGCACCTGGGCAGTGCTAACCCACAGATGACTCATCGCAAGCAAGTTATTGCGCCATGAGAGCATGTCTGCACAGGCCTGCAGCACCTGGGCAGTACTTCCCCCACTGATGAGTCATGCACGTAAGGCAATGTGTCGTGAGAGCAGGTCTGTACAGGTATTCGAAAGATCCCCCTCCCCTTCTCCACCCCATCCTCTACACTACTCCTTACAGCACTCATCTAGTCACCAGAGTATTGCAACATCTCCATCGGTCTCGCCACTCTAATGAGGATAGGAGATGAGTCATGCCTCGTGACACACACTTGTGTGGCATCTGGACGATGCATGTTACGACACCACATGTTTGAGCATGAATGCTTTCAAGTCGTGTCGCACAAGCCTTTTACAACTCTACACAACTTGAAGTTGTATTTTTTCATACTTTATCTCGTAAGTAGTAGTAACGGGTGATTTCAGACACACAACTACAAAGACATGTATGTTTGGTAAATATCCATTGTTTCATACAAGTAGTGGTAACTGGTAATTTCAGACAAAGTCAAAGTTGAAGTAACATTTTTTTCAGAAATTAATATTTTGGTTTACTAACATATTACAAATCTGTTTGTGTTTAAGGAAGTATTACTAAATTGCTAGGAAATAAAAGTAATGAAAATTCATTTTAAAATGTTTATTTTTGACGTGACAACGTCTTATAATTCGATAGAGCCGGCTGCACGCACGAAAAAACATGACTCATGCGGCGTTACCTCGCTCTGAGGCGTTCCATGTAAGGCTTGAAGTGCAAGCGAGAGCGCGGAACGAGCGACAAAGAAGTACAATCGGCCTTTGCGTTCGGCAGCGTTCGACATCCGTCTCTCTCCTACTT
>PNEQ01044648.1:0-25575 GCA_003012365.1 Medauroidea extradentata | reverse complement strand
TTTCTTATAGCTAGTGCTCACGAAACTCCCCGGGATTCTATTAGGCCTATGTTGACGCCGGTTACACCAATAAATTATACTCTTAGGTTTCCTTAAGTCTTAAATCCTTACGTTATGTTTAAGCCAGAAGAACTACAAAGTCGTACAGCAAGAAATTTGGAAAAATAAACAGGGTGGGTAGGCCAAGTACCTTACAGTACATTTGCTTATTTCGCCATATTATGAACTTGAGCTGTACACTGAAAAAAAAATAAAGTTCCCTTGTACAACACATCAAAATAAAACTCGTTAATCAATGAATTTATTTGACATCTTGTTTCAGTTTGTCTATTACTTAAACATAACACAGAGCATGCGAAAACTGTCAAACTTGACTAGGAGAGTAACAATAAGCACTTGAACCATAATTTCAAGTAGATACATTGTTTGTTCCAAGTAGTGTGATTTATTACAAAATCATAGCTATAGCTTATGTTGTTCAAAGAAAAAATACCCGTAAAGGAGACTGTAAAATAAATAGCACTACATTAGTGAAATAGACATATGTAAATACTGTTTTGCTGGAGATAACTATTTATACTGTCGTCATATTTTGTTCCTGTCTCGTGGGATAGTATACTAAACGCACATATAAATTTCATGTCATTCTAGAAAATAATATAAAATACCGTAAAGTGAGGATACTTTGCCCCTGCCTGGGTAAATTTGCACAACCTAATTAATTTCAATTCAAATGAAAATTTCAAGAAACCCTTTGCGTTCAAGTGTAGTTAATTACTTCTGCTGTGAATGGAGAATTTTGTTATGTTAAAAAAGCTTCAAACATTTAATTTAAACAAAAAAAAAGTGGTGCAAAGTAACCCCAAAATTTGGCAAAGTTTCCCCACCTTACGGTATGTAACATGGAAATCTTCGTTTCAAGTAGGTAGAAACTTATTTCCTTCGCATTCCAGTAGCTTTGATAACATGCTATCTTACTGTACGAAAAGCTATCAGTTTCATTAATTATTAAAAGTATGCGAATCTAAAACAGGAGTGCATGTGAAGGCTCATTTGTTATGCTGAGTTACAAAAAAATTTCATTGCAGAAAATACAATCACATCCATACACTAAACTTTAGTTTTAGATATGAAGTAGGAGAGGAATATTGACTTATGTTCTTATGTACTCTAATGTAAAACAAGTGATAACATTTAACTATTTTATTGTAGGTCTAAGAATTAAAAAAAAAAATGTAAATGAGGACGATAGTTTAAAAATTAAATTTTTATAATAATGCTATCTAATTTGGTGTGTTGCCAAAAGTCTGTTATTTTATAACAAATATGATATTCAGAATTGAAATTAACACAGCAAATTCAGTGTATGTAAATCAAGAGACAAGTTGTGGTCGGTTCGTCGATCTCGAACGTGCGCATTTGATATGTTCTGTATTCTACCTGCCACCAAAATTATAGCGTATCTCCAAACTTTTCGAGGGGGGCATGAAAATTACATTTTGAGTTTCCTCTTTCTTTCGTCCCCTGATACCACCTATATATCTCGAAAAACTAAAAAGTTTCTCGCTTACTATATTTGGCCCTGCATTTTTCAGTCCATAATGTACAGTACATTGTTAGACAAATTTCTTTAAATAAAATAATTTATATAATGAAAATTAACAGATAGCATTATTAGCACAACAGTTCACAAATGGGGTGTAACAATTTCGAAGTAATTTGACTGGATGGTTTTGGATTGCTGACGAGTTTAGTTTGAACGTATTTTGGACACTCGATATGAGCATCTGCCAATATTTCGTAAATATGCATTCAAACTCGCATGACGTCACAAAGGAGGGGAGGTAGCAGAGCAAGTGGAGGGGGAACATGTGCGTGGTTCCACCTGTTAATATTCCCACCATGGTGTAATCCATATCAGGCTATAAAGAATCTGAATTTCAAGGCAGGAAACTAGTTAGCGTCCATATCATTCAAGTTCGAGGCAAGGAACGTCTTACCAAGAGTAAGCTGGACACAAAACATTAAGCATTCATAATTCACTTAATTAGTTAACGTTAGAATTTAAAGAAGTTACAGTAGTTCATTTATTTAAAACAATCGGATGGTCTTGAGATTTAAATACCACTTTGTTATTAAACAGATGGAAATTATAGCAACTTAGTGTATATTCTCTAGTAATTGCATCTATTGAAAGTTAAATGTAGATTCAGATCATTGCAAGTAGTTTTTAAAGAATTTTATGTAGCTTACTCTTTAATTACCTTTAACTTAGTACCTGAACACATTTAATCTTTATTTAATGTTTAAAATTTTACTTATTTTTAATTACTTACAGTCTATTCTAAAAAGTTTGTTCCCTTGATATATGTTTTACCATATTACCAGTTTATTTACATCGGTCAAGTCAATATTCCTATGTCAATAATGTTGTTAACTGCATTCCATGATCACCGTTTATTTATCCCCAATTGTCCATTAAAAACAAACGATAGTGTGAAGTGTTCAGCCACTTCCCCATCTTGTTTAAATATTTATAAAGTGTTTTTATTATCTTATTTAAATTTATATGTAAATCTTTCTTAACAGGCTATATGCCATTTTCAGGGTGAGTTTATCAGGTGTCCGGTATGATACAACAGAATTCAAAAACCAAGTAATTGGGGACATGTTAATTTAAATTCTTCTTTTCAAAATTTTAATATTAAAATAGTCAAGGAATTTTAAAGTAGAGTCATTTGATTATCTTCCTGGCTTGTTTGGTTTCAAATTGACCACAGTAAAATTTTAATTATTTTTGTTCATATAATTTTTCTTGTATTTTGACTAATTTTTGAGTTTTAGCAATTTTAGCATTTTATTAAATTTTCCCTGGTGAAGTGAGTAACTTCAGATGTTGCAAGCTTCTCCAGGCTGTAGGATTTCTGGCGCCGACGTTGTGGTTGATCGCTTGCTTCATGGAATTCTCTCCATGACGTAGGTCAGCCATCACAGGGGGTTACTTTGAAATTATCCAAATCTATGTTTTTGAGGCAGGAGGTAGAATTTTTAGGATTTAAATTGAGTGCTGAAGGTATTAGGCCCGATCCAGCCAAGGTCAGTCTAATTAGAGATTTTCCAGTACCTAGGAATATCAAACAATTGCGAGGTTTTTTAGGTTTGTGCAACTTCTATAGAAGATTTGCAGAGAAATTTCCAGATGTGGTAGCACCATTATTATGCTTACTAAAGAAAGATTGCAGCTGGCATTGGACGGATGAATGTCAGAATAGCTTCGAGAAAGCAAAGGATTTGTTCATTGAGGAGTGTGTAGTACACCACCCAGATTTCAGTAAAGAATTTTACCTAAGTACGGATGCTTCAAGATAGGGGCTAGGAGCTAAGCTATTTCAGAAAAGTAATGAGGGAGAGGATAAACTTATTGCAATGCTAAGTAGGACTTTAAATTCAGCCGAACAGGCATATACAGTAACTGAAAGGGAGTGTTTAGCAGTTGTTTGGAGCTTGAACAAATTGAGAAATCTGATTTTAGGCAGCAAAATTAATGTTTTATCAGACCATCACTCTTTAGTATTTTTGCCATCATGTAAACTGATAGGTTGTAGGTTAACCAGGTGGTGCCTAGCTATACAGGAATTGAACATTGACATTGTGTATGTGACTGGGAAGGAGAATAGAGATGCTGACTTATTAAGTAGGACAGTAATGGGTGGTGAAGATTTGATAATGGAGGAAAGACCTAGGGCAGGACCAGTAATAGCCAGGATCCAAGTTGAGGAGGATATGGAATTGATACAGAAGTTCAAGGCCATAGGGGGCAAGCAGAGAGAAGATGATGTGTGGAAAAGGGCAATTGAAGTGTTGGAAGATGAGAGTAGGGATCTGGCTGACCCGCAGGTACAGAAATTACTATCTTGGTATTGTTTGAGTGGAGGCATTTTGTATCGGAGGGAGAGTTTAGAGGTAGGGAGATGGAAAATTTGTGTTCCTAAGGCTTGGGTAAAACAGCTGATTTGGTATGTACACAGATCAACAGGACACTTTGGGGCTAAAAAGAACTTCTGGCTGCCTCACAACAGTTACTACTGGTCAGGAATGGAGAGGAGTGTAAGACAGGTACTAGGTAGTTGTGATGTGTGTCAAAAGGCTAAGTGTCCAAACAAGAATTGGGAAGGGCCATGTGAAGCCATAATACCATCAGGGCCAGACGATTTACTTGCTGTTGATTTGTATGAGCCATTGCCCAAGTCAAAGGGAGGAGTTCAGTACATATTTGTCGTATTAAATGTTTTTTTCAAATTTGTGTGGTGCTATCCACTTAAGAAAGCTACTGCTGTAGCTTGTGTATCTAAATTATTAAATGACTACTTTCCTAGGTTTGGAACACCCAAAAGAGTGTTGAGTGATCACTGGACGCAATTTACTGCAGATGTATGGAAATGGGAATTAGCTTGGTTAAACGTCATAATCTATTCGTCAGACACCCACAGGGGAACCCTAGCGAGAGAGTCATGAAAGAGATAGGCAGGTTACTTAGAACCTACTGTCATAGTCGACACAGCAAATGGGTAGAAGCTATACCCTTAGTAAACAGTTTTCTAAATTTTCATGTGCATTTTAGCACTGGGTTTTCACCACAGGAATTGGCAACAGGGAAAGTTCAGAGGGACAATGTAGCAAGTAAATTCAAGTTTCCGGATACAGTACAGCCTTCAGTAGCAGATAAAGTAGAGGAAGTTAGGTTGAAACTTAAACATGCAGCTATTAGGCGAGGAGAAAAACAAGGCAAGAGTTTCAGTAATTTACAAGTAGGTGACAAGGTGCTGTTAAGGGTGTGTGAGAGGAGTGATTTCCTATTGAAGGACACGAAAGAACTGTTTTTGTTATACGAGGGGCCATTTATCATTTTGAGAAATACAGGAGCAAATGTCTGGGAGCTGGGACACTTGACAGTTGATGGAGGTGTCAGGGGCTGTTTCAATCAGTATTTGCTGAAGCCTTATATTGGGTAAAGGTGGTGTCGTGTGACCTTTTCTTTTTGTTGGTGTTAGTCTAGTGTTTAACTGCAGTGGCTTTTGTTGTGAAGCCTTAAGAATAATTTTGTGTGTTAATTTTTTTTTATTAATGAATAACTGTTAGGAGACTGCTTCATGCTCGTCATAAATTGAGATTGTTAATAAGTCTTCTTTATGAAAATTAACACAACTGTCATCAGAAATTTATATAATGAATTCTTTAAGAGTATTGATGAGTTATTGAAGAGTAGAGTTGTTGCTATGTACCAATTATGTAATTGTGAAATTTTGTTCTATTTTCTGAAATTAATTCTGAATGCCACCAGAGCCTTAATAAAATAAGACTAATACCTTTGTGGGATTGTAATTGAACAACATGTGCACTGAAAATCAAGTAACTTGTATTGTGGATAAGTATATATTTTGTTTACCCTTTTGTTGGATGATGTATTTTTTTTTCCTTTAAAGAATGGCAGTACCGCTATGAATTATAAACTAACCTTTGAGCCTAGCATTGAGTTTGAGATGTCAATTAATATATTGGATTTGAGGTGGGTATTTGTTAGCAGACCTAAGCTTGGTAATTTTTTTAGTGGAGTACTAGAGTTGACTTTAACTTAAAATACAATTTGTACTTTGTGTTGTTAAATTAAACTTGTAATCTAAAGGAAATGCATGTTGTATAGCAGCAAATCTAAAAGTCTGGTTTTGTTTTGTAAAATCTTTGTTATGATTTTTGCACTAGAAAAAGGTTGTATGTTTAGTTGTTTACCTTTGAGTGGCCGTCGATGGCCGGAGCTTAAAGAGAAGGGAGTGCTGCGATGAAGGTGAAAGGAATGTATGAAGTTGATTTTGGGATGTAATTAGTTTGTTTATGGATTAGGGAGTCTCGTCGTTGGTCCAAAGGGCTGTACCCTATATGTTTGTAATATGTAGCCTCGTCGTTGCACCAATGGGCACTATAATTTTTTGTATTTGTGAAGTTGTTCTTCGTTATAAAATGTATTATGTGGGTTAAATTTATGGTGTTTGCCTCGTCGTTGGTCCAAAAGGCATGATGATGATCAAAATGGTGTGAAGTCTGTGTTTTGTTGGGCAGCCTCCCCGTAAGCAGTGCAAACCTATTGTCTTAAACAAGTGCATTTTGTCAGGTATTTGAAAATATTGTGTGACTTTATTAGTTTGGTAAAATTATTTTATTTAAGAAACATTTGGGTATGTATACATGTAAACAATGTCCTGTTGTAAGGAAAGAAAAAGCAAATATGTTTAGGTTTGTGTAATTGAATTACTTATAATTTTGTGCCAGATTGAATCAAATTTGTAATCATGTATTTTGTAATGTAAGTGCAGGCTCAGGGATATCTGACTATCCAAGACATGTAATAATTTAAATGTTTCTATCTAGTTTTTTTTTTTCTCTTTTGCTTTGGTGGTATTTCAGCGTGTGCTATAGCAACCAATTAGTTTTGAAGTTATGCTAGAAATTTTATATGTTTGTCTTTGTTTATTGCATTACGAAAATAAATATTGTGAAATTTAAGTGTATGGTAGTACTGTATTGTAGATGTTTGGTCGAGTAGGGATTAATTTTGAGCTATTGTGATTGTGTATATTTAAGTTACCATAATGATTGATATTTAGTAATTCTGCGTCATGGTGAGATGTCTTTGTGCTGAAGTATGTATAAATTGATCTTCAGTTGTTTTTGTGTTACAAAAAAACTTCATATTAATTGGGGGGTTGTGAAGTGTTCAGCCACTTCCCCATCTTGTTTAAATATTTATAAAGTGTTTTTATTTTCTTATTTAAAATTTATATATAAATCTTTCTTAACAGGCTATATGCCATTTTCAGGGTGAGTTTGTCAGGTGTCCGGTATGATACAACAGAATTCAATAACCTAGTAATTGGGGACATGTTAATTTAAATTCATCTTTTCAAAATTTTAATATTAAAATAGTCAAGGAATTTTAAAGTAGAGTCATTTGATTATCTTCCTGGCTTGTTTGGTTTCAAATTGACCACAGTAAAATTTTAATTATTTTTGTTGATATAATTTTTCTTGTATTTTGACTAATTTTTGAGTTTTAGCAATTTTAGCATATTATTAAATTTTCCCTGGTGAAGTGAGTAACTTCAGGTGTTGCAAGCTTCTCCAGGCTGTAGGATTTCTGGCGCCGACGTTGTGGTTGATCGCTTGCTTCATGGAATTCTCTCCATGACGTAGGCTATTGACGCACATAGGTCATCCATCACAGGGGGTTGCTTAGAGTAGTGCGCCGCGAAAGTAGATCCACTGTTGCGCACCTTTTGTCCCCAATTATTATATTTGTGTGGATAAACAATTTAATTTCAATGTAAAAACTATATATTCAAATTTTGGAATCCTTCGTTATATGTTTAAGTGTCATTTTACTGCTTTTGGGAGAATTGGAGTCTGTTGTATCACTCCGCCGAGGGATACCTTAGCTACCATGACCGTCCATGATTTATCAGTCGTGCAGGGATGGCACGAGAGGAAGGACGTGTATGGGACAGATGGGGGAGAAAGCCTCGAGTCCGGTGGCGTGACTAGAAGGGACATAGACAATGATGTCCTAATTTTTATTTTTAGTATATCACAGGTATTAGTGAGGTGATGGGTGTTGCGGGTGTACCAACAGTGAAACAGTTTCTATAAGTTTGTTAGTGATATATATTTTTTCTTTTTTGTCAGTTTTTTTTTACTAACTAGGCAGAACTTAACCCATACAACAAGTCGGACGGAAAAATCATGGAAGCTAAGAGTCGCTCGAAAGGCTAATTGAATTTAAAGGCAAAGTGCCATACTGAACGGTACCGCATGTTATGAAATGTAGTTCAGCTGTAAAAATAAATATAACTACTGACGAATCGTGAGTCTCTCACTTCAAGTTAAAACCTGACTGACGGTGTATGAATTCTAATCAAACTGAGCTATCCGGCGCACTTCACGTAACATAACCTCAAAGCCCCGAACGGCGATTTAAACACAACAGCAGACGTAAGCCGCGTCACAACACACTCACCAAAAGTTGCCCACATAAACCATTTTCAGACTCTAAGTGAACACAAAACAGCAGCAGATAATAGAAATATGCTACAATCTTAATATTGGCAACAATGAAAGAGCATATAACATTCTTCTTATTCTTATGTGTTAACTGCTTTCGTAGGTAGGATGTGCTAAGAATGTATCAAATTTTCGGGTTGTTGGCCATGAAAACTTATCCAGTACTCATAGGTTGGCAGCATTGTAAATTTATCAAATGTGTATGACTATGTATTACACAAACTATGATGTTATGATGCCATTTTAACTGAATTTTAAAGTAGCATGTGATGGTATTTTAGTGTGTTCAATTATTGTATTATCAGGAATCATTAGTTGCTGATATCTATGTTTTACTATTTGGGTTTTTTGTTTTGCTATTTGAGAGAAACAAAATCATAAATGCAATCAATTGTTTTTAAAAGGCCGTTGGCTTGCAACAAACACACATTTTAAGGTTATGTACAATATTACGCGTTTCTAAAATCCATGAATGCATCCATCATTTTCCTGCATGCCTAAATTTTTTGTGGGCCACTGAAAAATGGAGTTTCGAAAATCCACTGTAAATTTTTGACAGAAAACAATTACTTGGTAGAGCACTCTGCTGCACACTATAAAAAAATGCTGCTAGATCATCTCTGCTATCAATTATAACAACGTACTCCTGTTATTAAAAATTTATGTTATCCGAAATTGTTCCGGTCCAGGCCATTTAGGATACAGGCTACTCCACTATATTTTACCTCTTGCACAGCAGTTGTTTTTATTTGTTACAAACTTGTGACTGTATTTCAATACATTTTCATGTAGTTTTTTTTTTATATTTTTAAAAAATTTCAGTGTTCCCGAAAATATATCATTACGAGTGAAGTACCCACACAAACAGGTTTTGAGTGTATTTAAATTGGGGTTTCTATTTATGTTTTACAAGTGTTACACCTTCGATAACTCGGACCTCAATGTCCCGCACTTCGGATAACTCGGACAGAATTTCAAAAAACTGAATTAATTTTATTTAATTATATTTTGGTCAGAAATCATAAGAAAATTGTGTTTGCCTCATTTAAATCCATTATGTTTTATTTAAAAATAGTATTAAGCTTTAAATGCAGTTGTTCATCGGTACTTAGCCTTTAATTATTCCCACTGTAAAATATGTGGAATGTTCCATGTGGTTAAATGTTGATAGCGAGGTGCGTGAGTGGAGATGCAACTCAGCAGGCCGACCTCCCTTCTTTATCTTTCCTCCCTCTTCACAGCGCGAGCCATGCACGTACGGGCATCATAAAATAACATTTCAGCGTGGTGCTTGTGAATTGGACGGTAACTACAGGTCACAATGGCACCTAAAGGGAAATTATTTGGTTCTGGTATGTGCGATAAATTCAAGATTGCAGAACAATTTGTTCCGGACATTAATAATAAATAATTAAAAGCTATTGGTTTGCATTGCAATGTAGGCAAGGTGGTGAGAGAGTGTCACGGCCCTTTAACGATGTCTTACAAGCTGATGAGGGTGAAGTGAGGTGAAAGAACAACACTACATCCATGCCCGAGCAAGGATTCGAACCTAGGGCCTCTCGCACCGTAAATTGGCGGCTAACACACTACGCTAGAGGCCGATGCGATATCCAAAAAAGCAGGGCTTAATAAATTATTTAAAAAATTGGGGAGGGGGCAGAAAAGGGCATTTGCCCTGGGCCGCACATTCTAGAGGGCCTCGCTTTTGAACAAGTTAAATGATAAAAATGAATGTACCTTTATTGAGTTCCCATTAACGTTGATGGTATCTGTGAAATTTATTTCAAGTGTAAAGTGTGTGTAAAGATGTCACTGATCTATGACGACGCAGCCAAGGTAAGATAGTATGGAGGGAGGCCTATAAGCACACATTATCACTTCAACCACGGCCGTAACTTCAACTAAAAAAAAAAAGATAGGTAGACTGAGATTTACGTTGCTCCTGGCCTCATATTCTAACAAAGAGGCCCTGATCGTTATTTCCCGATTGATATGTTAATTCCGAGAAACTTAGAATAACCCCCCCTGAAAAAAAAAACATTTCTCTTTTTTGGAATGGTTGAATGATACATATCTGGAGGAGACGGTAAACAAATAGTACATCAGTAGAAGACAGATTGTGGTGTGATGTGTAGAACTGCAAGCCGCAGCTGACATGACTAATCTCGTTTCTTTTACATACAGTAATTTAGACACTTGTCCGGTACGTAACAATTCATGGTTTTAAATGCATTGTTTTAATATTTATTGTGCTTAACTTTTGGTTGGTTTTACTCCCATTTAACTCAGTTGAACATGATTAGAGTATTATTGCTTTTTAATGTGACAACATGTGTAAGAATAAGAGCTGTACATTGCATGTTTTATGATTCAGTTTATATGCATAAAATGAAAATTTTAAATATCTGAAGTGTTAAAATGAGTTCTCATATTTCTGTACAGTGATCCAAAAGGACTGTTAATTACAGTACCGTATCTGCTCACATATAAGAGGAAAATTATTTTTGTGTCTTCGGAACTTGGTAGGAGGCGAGTGTAATTATCTGGCTAGCAGCTGCAGACTCTGTGACATGCTGATTTAAGCGTAAACATCTCGTGAGTTGCTTCTGGACACACGCGGCGTTTGCTTTGCTGTTGAGACTGTACCGGTTGACCTTGACTACTTCCGCTCGCGCTCTACCTCCCTAGCTTATCTCCAACAATTATCTTTGACACGCACACACACACACACGTCCGCCAGCCAGACGAGCGAAGGGGGTGAGAGCTTTTAGGTGGTAGAAGGGTGCCTTGGTGCCAGCTTCTAGCACAGATAAAAGAAGATCAGCCAGAGGTAGCATAAAAAATAAATAAAAACGAATCTGCCGGCCCAGGTTGTTTGACATTCTTTTATAGTTCTCCATGATACAGTGATAATTTCCCCACTACCCCCCACCTGTAAATTGATACGTACAAAGCAGTATGTACTGCCGCCTCTTTTGCTTGTAGAAATGATAGCGTACTGACTTCCTCACGTTTCTTGTGATTAATGACTGATTACCCCTCCTCCCCAGATGCCCTTCGATAACACGGACAAATCGTGACTCGGACAGCTTCTACCCCCTTTTAGTCCGGTGTTATCGAGGGTTCACTGTATTATGAAAGAGGGACCCCTGATGATGCTGTCATCTTCATATGCTGAGCATATAAGAACATTCTTGCATCACATATTTAGTTTTTCACAGTTGCCAGAACAGTACATGTGTGGTGTATTGAAAGTAAGCTTCAATACTTTTAAGGATTTTAATGTTTTCTGAGTTGCCAGCACATTATGTGTGTGGTGTACCCACAGTGACATTCCATACTTATATTACATGCATTTGATGACGGCAGCATTACTCTGCATCTTGACAGCACAACTTAGTGTCACAGACACATCTAATACTGCCTGCCTACATGCCATGAATAAGCAAACTCAACAGGCTCATAATTGTTCAATAAAACATAATGTAATTCCCAATACATAGCAATGCCGTTAAGTTTTGTGGTAGGTGGCCACCTTAAGGTTGTTGCCTACTTGAAACATTTTTCCAAGTTTTAGAACCTGAAGCAAATAAGTGGTAGTAACACTGGCATGTATAACAAGTATCTATGTCCGTAATATGTGCAGGGAAATGAACCAAGAACTGACATTATATCATTATTTCTCTGAGAGACTTCCAAGTACTGAGTGACTCTGTTATTTTAATTGACAAAATCTTGTAGGAAGAAACAAGGAATACCTCTTATTGCTTTTTACATATAGTTATCACACTAATATAATAATTATGATAAAATAGCTGATCTTGACTGTGTACTAAAGACTTAAAATTAATATTTATAACAGTGCACTTTTTTGACAGGAATACATTAAAATTTTGAATGTATGTAAACAATTAAGCAGAATGTCAGTGTCCTAAAAAGTGTTTTCTTTAAACATGATTACTATTTCAGTGGGTCCAAACAAATTTTAAAGAAACAGACTTTTAACAAAAGTAAACACTGATTACTGACAAAGTTTGAGAAGTGATTATCTGAAAAAAGAACAAAAAACAATAAACTTAGAATTTTTTTTTTTGGGAATTTTAAGGGATCGCTGGCCTACTTTTAATGTTACCAGCAATTGTGACATAATATTGATACATAATAAGTGTAACAATGTTCCAAAAATAACTGATCAAAATTACTAACTAAAAATGAATTTAAAAATTCTTTTAACTGTAAATACCATTTACACCTAAAAATAATTTTATTTACGTTTATTATGGATTACTTACTGATTTAACCCTATGGCCAATACCCATTATAAGCTGCCCTTTCTTTCTCATTGTGTTCACAAACTCCATCGGAATCAATCCAGTGTCATATGCTTCACTGAACTGTCTTGCTGCACCATCCAAGGCACCACCAAACCGGTCTCCCTAAAACAGATCCATGAACTTTTATCGAATAAACAACTTATGAAAAGAATACAATGGCTAAAACTGCATAACAATCATGAATAGAGCAATATAAATATTGTGCTTACAGATAGACATTTTTTTGTTTTCGCGAAACAGACGCGAAAAATGTGAAATCTTACTTTTTCCACGATTAAATGTGAAGTCTGAACTTTTCTGCTATTAAATGCAAAGTCTGAACTTTTCTGCGATTAAATGTGAAGTCTGAACTTTTCTGTGATTAAATGTGAAGTCTGAAATTTTCCACGAATAAATGCAAAATCCTAACTTTTCCGCAATTAAATGCAAAATCTGAATGTTTCCGCGAGAAAATGTGAAACATGAACTTTTCTGTGAGAAAATGTGAAATAGTAGTAAACTTAATTTCGTAGTTTCTATCTACATTTACCTATGTTTGCACTCAAAAAAATATTTTATACTCGTGCCATTAAGAATAGCCGATATATTAAATATAGTTTTCTAATTGTTTATTACATAACATCAGAAAGCATATTATTGCTTGAATAATTCTAACAAATAGCAGGCAAACGCCTGCAATCTTAAAAAAACTGTGTGTGTAAATAAAGCAGAGAACAATAAGCTAATAGAATGTCGTCAGTTATCTCTCCATCTGTGGTGTAATGCATTTCATAGAGGAACTCAACGCTTCTAGGCCACCGTACTGCAGTAACATCTGTGCTACATCTTATTTGTTATCTGCAGGTTTCATTTCCAATTATTCAAATAATGGACACAGATGTAGTCATCTTTTATTACCTGTGGAAAATAGTGCGTTTACAAAACTGTGCGTGGATGTGTAATTTAGGATGACAAAAATTAGACAAAATAATGTTTCCATTTGTGATCACGTAAATGAATTCATACAAAAGTGAACAGGGAACATTCATAAATAAAAATTTTATATTTACATGATTCTTCCCAATTATTTCGGCAGTAAATACAGTCAAGTAAAGCAATAGTTCCATGAATATTATAATTTTAAAATTATTCAGCTTTAAAAATGCCATATTTTCAAATACCACCATAATGATTGAAAACGTATTCTTATTGGCCAACACAGTTATAACATAGCTGTACTTGTTTTGGTTAAGAGTTGTGCACCAGACACTAATGTGTGTATTAGAATTTTTCACTCACTTAAAAAAAACTGATAAAATTGAGTGAACCTAAGTTTATATCAATTTATTTTAAATTCTAAACCGATAACTTCTTTCGAATTCATTTTAATGTTTCAGATCCGGTACAGAATAATAAGTTTAAGTTTTATGAGTCAGCTGAATGAAATTTGCGTGTGTACAAAATGTGAACCTATCAAGTTAATAGCTGGAATGCATTTAACCAAACCTGGCACAAACTGGTGATAGAACATCCTGGTTGCATGAGTCGGGAAAATACTATAGATACAGAGAACCCTCGATAACTCGGACCTCGATGTCCCGGACATCAGATAACTCGAACGTGATTCGGCAACCCCCCAAAAAACATTTTTAATAGACCATATAATATTGCAATACATCAAATCGTGTATAATTTCAGTAATTTATAAGGCACTGCATTAACATAGAGTGTGTCCATTAGTTGCATAAACGAAAAATTTAGTATGTGCAACACGGCATGGTATAAGCCGTGACTCATAGCGACATTCGAGCCGGCAGACTTAACAACGCAACTCTGCCTAACAGACACTTGAAATCGTTATCAGCTGCTAGGGTTGACGTGTCCCACCCTCATCCCTCCACTCGCCGCCCTCTTTCAAGGCCATGCGCACGTATTTGAGTACTAGAGATTGTAAACCCGCGTCACATTTCCAGTTGGTAACGTTAGTTTTTCACAATGGGACCTAAACGATAGTGCATAACTTTGACTGTTTGCTGAAAAATTAAAATTAATCAAAAAACTCGAGTCTGGTGTTTCTGTGGCAAATCTGTGTCTGGAGTACAGAATCGCGAAACAAACAGTGTCCAACATCAAGAAGAATAAAGACAAGCTGAAGTAGTTTGCTTTGAAGTGCGACACGGAGAAAAATGTTGCCAGCAGAAAGACTCTTAAACAACCTAGTGACACAGATCTTGAAGACGCTGTACATAAGTGGTACATATAGCAGCGATCAAGTGGCGTTGCAGTGCGTGGTACAGAGCTGCAAGCAGCGGCAGAAAGACTAGCTGTACACCTCAACATAGAGTTCCGCGCAAGTGATGGTTGGTTGTGGCGTTTTCGCAACAGGCACGGGACAATCAACAAAAGAATGTATGGCGAAGCAGTAAGTGCTGACACCACAAGTGTTGAGCCTTTTAGGATGCGGCTTAACAACATAATAGAGGAAGAAAACTTAACTAGGGCACAACTATACAATGCAGATGAAACGGGATTGTTTTGGAGATCACTACCAGAAAACACACAGGCCTACAAGCACGAGGGTACTGCACCTGGACGAAAACTTAGTAAGGAGAGACTTTCTGCCTTACTCTGTGCAAATGCTGATGGTAGTCACCGCCTGAAATCAGTTATTGCAGGAAAATCTTGCAAGCGCCGTGTCCTTAAGGATACTATGCATAATCTGCCAGTTCACAACTACAACTCCAGAAATGCATGGTTTACTCAATAAATCACGAACGATTGGTTTCAAAATCACTTCGTGCCTGAAGTGAGGCGATTTCAGGAGGACATTTTGAAGATTTCACCGGACGAAGTCAAGGCACTGTTACTCGTTGACAATGCCCCCTCCCACCGCCAAATTGAGAAGTTGTGTAGTAATGACGGCAGAATTAAGTGCTTGGCGCTACCTCCTAATATGACCTCTGTGATTCAGCCTATGGATCAGGGAATAATCTTGGCATGTAAAAGGTTACACAAAAAGAAGTTTCTTAACGATGTTATGGTTGTATTGGAAGAACCACAAGATGAAATAAAAGATACACATGGCTATAGAACACTGCAGAGAATTCGAGCATACAACATCAAGTCAGCCATTTTCAATTGGACCTCGGCCTGGGAGGAAATAAAAATGTCTACGCTTGTAAATGGATGGAATAAGCTTCTCTTTGATAAAGATGCAGAGCAAGACTTCAGGAGGTTCGAGGCCAGTGATTACCAAGAAACATTGTTGGCATGTGGTGAAACGGGTCCCACAGAAGCAGATATTCACGAATGGTTGGATGCAGAAGAGGCGGACATTAGTTGCCAGAAATTATCAGACAAAGAAATTGTTCAAGAGGTTGTGTCTCCTACTAATGCAAAGTATAGTACAGATGAAGAGGAACTAGAACCGCTCTCGAAATCAAAATTGGCAAGTGCCAGAAATGCGCTAGATACCCTAATTTGCATAATAGATTCAACAGCTGACTCTGAATTACAGCCTTACTACCACCATTTCCGGTCAGCACGAAAGATTGTGATTAAAAAAAAACAGCACCATAGGACTACACAACTGAAGATTGACAGTTTCTTCCAGGCAACACCCCTGTCAACTTCCAGAACGGAGCAACAAAGTGTGGAGTCCCCATCATGTTCATTTAGTAAAGAGAGTGTGTGTGCTGCCAGTTCCGACAATGATTAAAACATTTAGTGTTCTGTATAGGCCTACATTCAAACAGTAAATCAAACTCATAGATTCACTCACTTTTCCTTTAAGTTTTGGGAAGTTAAAATGTGCTTTTCTGTGCTTTCATTTGTTGTTTATTTTTTCCTTAAGATGGCTGTTAAATGATTTTTCTGGTATGTTTACGATTGTGTGTGCTACGTCAACCTACACAGCTGGCATATAATTTGTCAACTGTCTAGACTTTGGCGGCCTGCAGCTGAATAATATCATGGTTACCGACTGAAAATAAATAATTTTGTGGTTATTTATAAAGGGTCTTGTGTGATGTTTTGTTATTTGTGAACGTTAGTCATTTTGTAAGAGCCAGGCAAGCTTGATTTTGCAGAGCAAAAAGCGAAAAGGTGAGAGGGTGGCAGCGGAAAAATAAACAACTTGGCAAGGTCACACAGGCCCGGCAGACTGCCTGAGCATGGGAAGGAGGCAGCAAGATAACCCGTTGCCTAGCAACTATCAGCAGCACCATCTCGTCCGCTCTCATCCTCACACGCTCCACTCGGGCATGTGAGGCAGGAAGGCAACACACAGCCTGGACAGTAATCGGGCCAGGATTAGATTAGAGACCATTCGTGCGTAACATTCCGATGTTGATGCTCTTTCAACACGGCATATTTTTGAACAAATACCTACATTAAACCCCCCGATATAACATCGGCTATCTACCGACATAATTTCCATGAACCCTGGAAAAATAAAAATAAATATTTTAAAGTTGGTCAAAGCTAAGCGAAGTGCAATAGATCGCAGTAAAACGTAATTTAAAAATAATTTTGCCTGCATTAAACAATAACACGCTGCAGTTATTATAAATTGGTGATAAGCAGCTGTGAAACAAGAAAAGATGTGAAATAAATGTGAGAAACTTTAGTTGGAATACAGTTAAAGCGCGCGCCGGGTGAGTTAGACCACCTGCGCAACACCGGCATATGTGAAACGTAAATAGTGATAACTTTAGGCTGCCTTATCTCCTTCACCCCTTCACTTCTCGTCGCTCCCTCCTCCCTACACTCCTCTCTTACATTCTTCGATACGAGTGCTGTGCTGTAAGAAAAACACAGCTAAAAATAGATAACGCCCTCTATTGACTCTCCACGCCAGCCAATACTCCCCCCGCCCCCAGCAAAAAACTCAGTTTGTGCGTGCGCATCAACTTCCGTGCCTTGTCTAGTGTACGTTCGTCGTCACTCGTCGCAGCTGCAGCCACACCACCCCCACCCACTGACTGATAGTTACATGCAACTTTCACATCCTGTCTGGCCGAAAAGCAGAGCTTTTGCTTATCTTTTTTCCTCTCCAACTCTCTCCCAGCCGTCGTCTTTGTTGCCGTTGGTCTTATGCCCAAGGGGTTGGGAGGGGGGAGAGAGACTTTTTTTCATCATTACAGCCGGGCAAAAAAAAAAGACAAGCATGACACTAAGTCCGTTAAGGAAGCAAAAAGAAAACAATTAAGCGTTATTTCATTTTTATTTTTTTCTAGCTTCACATCAGGTTGTGCACATTAGAACTGAGCTCGGACAATACCTACCTACCTACCTTACTGTCGGGAGCTGAGAAGGCAAAGCGGAGTGGTGGTTAGGGCCACACAGCTCTCTGCTTGTCGCCACCCCTAGCCATATTCCTGAGTGTTGCCTAATTCTTTGCTCCAAACAGTACTTGACCTTGACAACTTAGCTGTGTTATTGATCTCTACATGTGAGGCATGTGGCTGTGCAGGTTGCTGCAGCGTAAAAACAGTCTATGATCCAAATACAATTAGTCCTGTATGTTACATGTCCATGTGGGTTGATAAGTTTTTTATTTTATTACCGCTTGTGACATATAAAAATGACTGTACTCAAGCTTTATCTTGTGCCAATAAGATGTTTATATTTCTTCTATGTATTTCTATTTTACGACGAAAAAGAAGGGTTGTATTTACGTGTGCGGTATCAATTTGTAGCGCTAGGAGTAGCGGCGTAAAGAGTTGCGTCACGCACAGTATACAATCCTTCTTTCCTGCGATGTGAAGTTGTTTTCAATTTTTGTAAGTTATCTTTTCTGACTTAAATAGTGTAAAATTTGTTTACCATAAATTAAGTCATTTTTAGTTAATGTTTACACTGCACATGATCAAGTATGAGCATTATTCACGGCGCAAAACTTTGCGGCGCTCGTTTTTCGTGTTTTTGGATACAAGGGAGTGTAATTTTGGGATTATGAGGTACTGTACCATTTCATTTGGAAGACACCTTTTCATTGTACTAATGCATAATTTAAACAAAAACCAGTTTATTTTAAGTCACTAGTTCTACATTAACTTAAAAAAAATCACTTTAATATTAAAAAAATGGGGGGAGGTCAAAATTAATTACCACGGAACCAACGACATCGGCGATCTGACATCATAATTATCTGGCACCGCGCGGTGTCGTTAGATTGAGGGTCTACTGTACTTTGCAACACTGACATACTATAACAAAACAACCGACGGTATTAGTTATTGCTTTGGGCGTTACCTCGGTAACCCGGACAAATCGTAACTCGGACAGTCTCTCCCCCCATTTAGTCCGAGTTATCGAGGGTTCACTGTATATTTTTTTACTAAAAATAAACTCTTTCTCTAAATAATTTTTATATTTCTCGTGAATAGAAGTGACTCTATGCTGCCATATCTTAGCACATTACTCAAGACCCTGCCCACCCCTTGAGTTATTGGCCAATGATGGGCACCTTGAATTTGCCTATTGGCTAATGTCATTGCAACAGCTAGTGGAAAAACAAACAAAAAAAAAAACAGCTGCAGAGACTGCTTCACAAACTGCAAGCTACTGACTGCATTTTTTAACTTTAAAAGAACTTATTTATTTAAGCTGTGTCATATTGTACACAACATATAGAAATAATCATTACATACATAAACTCTAGGTTTGTCAATAATAGCAGACTATTAGTTCTCTTCTTGTACCGGGAATCATGAAGTCCACCTTAATTTGTAAGACAGCACAACAATGAAGATTTTTATTCCGAGTAAATTACATTTTATTGCTGCACAAACAAACTACTATACATATTTTGTACTCTTAGGAGTTCCAGTCATACTCATTTTTAAGCATTAACTACTTTATTTAACACAATTTCACAACTTGAACGCATGTTGCTGTAGTTTGTTACATACAATAAAATGTACAGTATTGTGATGTCACAGGGACATCAACATTGCAGTTCCCTTTTTTACGGTGCAAAAAAAGAATGCACTTTTTATTTAAGTACCTCTCTAGTTATACAGATACAAAGATAAGTATGGCACCACTGTTCATTAAATTAAACATACTTATAAAAAAAAAAAACTCCATGGTGTCTAAAAGTGACAGTAATTTTTTAACGTGTATACTTTGTAATTGCCATCTAGAGTGAAAGAAAAAGGATGTTCTTGAAAGGCACATCATGTCTGATTGATATCAGATTTCAGTATTTTTCACAAAATAGTAAAAATGACAGAAAATGTTCAATTTTAAATTCAAAATGATCAACTTGATTATTTTTAATGCTACAATTAACCATACATAATAATGCCTAGTATAACTAAAGTAGAACACTCTAGTAAAAATTTTCAAGGGATCTGTTAAAAATATATTTATATTAAAGAAAATGTTTTAAGTAGGAATCAATATCTTTACAGAAATGTACAAATTAAATGCAATCTTACGGTTTATGTACAATAAATCAGCATACACTTAGAGATTAAATGGTGCTGCAATTAACGTGCCATCAAAACACATACTGCACATTGTGTGCATGTAGATATTACCACCCTTGCCTTCCACAGGTTTATGACTTTCATCTTGAGGATTGTCTCTAATATCACTTAAATGTACACTTATGACACACTCCCAAACATAAACTCATTTTTAATAGTTGCTTTTAGTCTACAGCTTAGTTACGATAGCTAAAATAATGTTAAGAAAAAAATCTGCCTGAATTGTGGTTAGTACACGAGCCAAATATAATGTTAAACGCAGGAAAAAACAAACCATCAGCATTGTTGTATACAGGGAATGAAAGCATTATGCTTCATGGAAAAATGATGGGACCAAATAAAAATATTGCAACATGCAGAGAAATGTTAGTATTTAATGTTAAAAACACCAATCATTACAAAAATGACAGATGCATTAGTAGAGTATATGTTTGGTATATCTATTTAATCATGATTCGAAAATTCCACATTTTTCATGTTGTCACTGGAAATTTTGTATAACCATTCCATGATTTTGTAGGGTGTTAATATATTCAACTGTGTGCACACTTCTTGGGTGTTAATATATTCAACTGTGTGTGCACACTTCTTGCCCCTCTTCTATCCAGCCATACCTCCTGGGTACGCAAGGACTTAATGTAATAATGGATTTTAGTATGTCATGAAATAACCATTAAAAACCCATAACAAGTACCTGAGAGATGACCACCAAGCCAACATGATTTGTTAACATAATAGAGGTCATATGGCATCACCTTCTGGATGCCATTGGGACACATCACCAGCTCTGATGCCAGACGTGAAGTGATGGAGAAAAGAAAATTTATTTTACATTAAATGTAAAGTTGCTACCAGATGACAAGAAATTTGACACCAAGAGATGCAACATAGCATTATCCAATCCATGCTTGCCAATCACAGTAGAGTTCATGAGGCCATCAGCATTAATAAAGTGTCCCATTTGCATATTTCAACAGTATTTCTTTATCTCTAGCTACACAACCACGAATGTGTGGACCGGTATCAGCATTCCTCACAAAAATTTGAGATTGTAAATGACAAGATAATGGTTTTGGGACACTGATCCTGACTTAAATTAGGGCTTTAATGGTGTTGATGCTGTATTCCAAAATGCATGGTGGTGCCCCTCCAGAAATTATAAAAATTCAGTTTGAGTCCCATTTCATTGATATAGAGCTATCACTGATAACACAGAAATGGTGGCAGCTTTGCTTCAATGATGTGAAGATATATTGGATCCCACTTGTCAAATTCTATGTCTAATACCCTTAATGCATCTACCAACATGAATTAATTTTTTGATCCAGGTGCTTCTAGAGACATGATTGCTTCTATGTGCAGTGATGTCTCTTACGAGTGTACTGCTTGTTCGCAAATTTCCAAGCCCCTCATAGTTATTTTCAGTGCAAGATAAAGTCTTTATCACAGATGAGGCTTTAGATGATAGAGACAACTTAAAATATGATAGCATAGCATTTCAGCATTTGTCAGACACTGCGGGTAGGCAACTAAGGCTATAAACAGGTTAGAATAGCTTATCCATTCTGTTGAATTGGAATGTGGTAAATTTATATTCAGAAGATGAGGGCCTGAAGAACCTGAGCAAGGGCTAGATACAGTCTTGGCCATATCCTTCGATGTTACTAACAAATCCCAAATCACATTTATTTCATAGCACTTGTCCTCACAGTGTTAGAGTCTTCATGCATGCTACTCTAAATCAAACTCAGTAAAATGCTTACAGTCACAGTGTCTTGACTACATCAATGCAATGTGCAGTGATCCAGGAATGTTTCTACAAATTATGGTTGCCTCTACTGACTGCATTGCAATGCTACAATGCTATAGTGGACAAAATTAAATAGTGACCCACCTGAATACATCCTCACACACATTGGTAAAATCAGACCATTAATCTAAAATATAGCTGGTATGATTAACCAAGCTGACAAAGGAGCTGTAAAGGTCAGCGTAACATCTTACATAGGGCCTATTTTTTCTTGTCTGTGTTCAGCCCGTCTGAACATCATGATTCTTGCCCTAGACATGCCATACCAAGTATAAGTACTTTCAATCAACCTCTGGCAGCAATATTAAGGTGGGTCTAAACATTTATGACTGCAACACATGGCTTCTTCTAAAACTTTTACTGTAGTAAGTTGCACAAAGTCTCTCCCTACTACTGATAGAACTGAAATGTAATTAACTTATGTTCTAATATTATAACTAATACACAAATATACATAACTATTAATTAATATAAAATATATTACTTCACCTTTAAATTACGCTCAAGTGCCTTCAACATAAACTTGCATTTAATTCTTTATAAACACCACTGGTAGAAGTGCCTCTTGCTCCAACTCTTTTTTTTTTTTTTTCAAGTAAAATACTTTCCTATGGTTACCACCTCACCCGATTAATATAGCAACCAATTCCAATGATGCCTCTACCCATACAATTGTTAGAGGGATGATTTTTTAAAATACAAACAAACACTTTTAAAAGCTTCATTCATGTAAACTTTATATATTTGGTCCTTGACTCTGTATTAATTGGGTGAGGTTATAAATTAGTTTGGAATAGTTCCTCTACAAATGTGTGTTCACTGACAGACATATCAGTTGTAAATAACATATTAACTCACAATAGTAAGCAGACCAGACACCAACGAAGACACCAAATCTTTACCGGCACGAGCACAAACAATGGTATTGTGGGCACCAGAAACTGCTGGTCCATGGTCAGCTGTCACCATCAAACACATTTCAAAGAATTTGCACACGTATGCAGGGAGACAACGTTGGAACCATAGTAAGGAAATGACACCACCAATCCCTACATTCTTGTTCAAAACCTGAAACATAAGGGCAGAATTTGTATTATGTAATCATAAGTTTTATAATTATTAAAATTAGAATTTAGAAATTTTATATAGCAGAACACAGATTTAACAAAATGACTCGAGGCCCAAAAATGTTTACCCATAAATCAAATTTTGTTAATTTAGACTTCGTATTTCTTACAACCCCCACTCCCCCCCCTTAAAAAAGTCAAATCCTGTGGCACATTTGATAAAAATTTAAAGTAATCTAAAACAAAAGTTTTTTGGCCAACAATAATAACATACTGCAATTACCATAAACTGGTAAGCCACAGCCATGAAATAAAAAAATTAGGTGAAAAAACTTCCTAATAAAAATTCCTGTGGAATGGACGAACAGCACGTGCCTGGTGAGTTAGGATGTACACGTGCCATCAACATGTGAGAAGTAATGTTTAACATTGCGGTGCCTTATATCTTTCTGTCTTCCTCCCACTCCTCCATCAAGATTTAGGTGATTCCCATGAAAAACGTTAATGAAAATTGCAATGAAAACTGATTAAAAGTTTACAAGACTGTAACAGTAGTTAGGTAAGTGGTCTTTACGGCTTGTTGACAGCGATGTCATTAGAGACGGAGTTATAAAACTTGGTACAATGATGAGAGCCGGGAAAGTATCAGCCTAGAGTGGTTCTGGGAAACTGAAATCAGGATGACTAGAACCAGGGATTGAGCCAGAGTCCTCCCGAACGTGAGTCCAACACGTACCCGTTGCACCACCTTGCTCTAAAGACCACAACAGTAAAATAACAAAATACGTGCAGCACCCATTATAGCTCGTAGGCCACGGCACATGTTTACCAAACCAATTACTGCTTGTTAAACACACTTTTGGAACTGTAGCATATTTTTTGCATCGGTGGAACACAGTATTTATAATTACAGTAATAAATTTAATGATATGTCTGCATAAATAATATAGTTACATATTTTTGACAGGCACTCTGGTTTTTATGAAGTGACAATGCAGAAAATAAGAAAATAATCATGCCGGACACCACTGCACTGTAGCGCAATTTGATAGACACGCGGAGCACTATTTGTATGTGATTTTCCATGCTGTTCACTGCCACGTGCAGACTGGGTATCTAGATGACAACCAAGATAATTATGCCAAGACATGTAGTAAAAAATGTTTTTTTTTAAATTATGACCGGTTTAAGCAACAAACCACTTTATCTGCCCCCACAAACTGAGACATCACTGCACTTGAATACTGAAGGATAAAAGGAAAAACAGAAGTGAAACCAAACAAAAATAAAACTCTTGCTAAACTGACAAGAGAAAGTAATGAAGATAAATGTAAAATATTACAATCAGTTAAATAAGAATACAGTAAATGCAACAGTCCTTTCATTGCTCTAACACACTTTCTTGTATGATTCTCATACTGAATTCATATTTGCCTGCCACTAAAATAAAACAATTTGTAGGTAGTAATTTAATTCAATATCTACACAAGTTATTTCAAAACCACAAAACTAAACTGTGTAACGTAAGCATGAAAGAAACGTATGTACAGTATATGTTTTTTATTTGGATCAACAAAATTATTCGGCATTATTTGGCTGTCACTAGTAAAATACAATGCTCGTTGTGACTGTACAAAATTTTCTCAAAATTTCCATTGGTTTTATACATCTGTCATAGGCCCCTTGGACTTTAAAAATATTAATTTTATTATAGGACCACAGCAGGCATACATTACAGCTCTTAAGTTTCTTTAATTTTTCATGGCATATCACTTCATTGGTTTGGTTAAATCGGAAACTGATATATCATGGTAATGTTCAACATGTTTTTTATTTGTATTTATTATTTTTTTATGTTTACGTTCCATGGATCCCATACCAGCTAACAAATTGCTGGGGACATGGAACTAGTCAAATATATATAATACATACCAGTATAAAATGACAAACACATTAAAATACACCACAAACATTAATACAAATTAACAATAAATCACAATTCAGATTAGCACCATTCTGCACTCTATAATCTATGCAAAGAAAGTATAAATAGAACAATAATACAAAATCTAGGCACAAGTAACCCCGTATATATTGTCTCTGAAAATGTCGAAAAAAAAAAAACTTAGCACCTGTAGATACGTCGGTTATCATCATCATTAATCTTGATCTATTAAGTCCATTATATTTATCAGAAATCTGAACATAAATCAACCTAAAAATGATAAAAGTAGATAAAATTACACAAATAAAAATTATAAAAGTAATACATAGTCAATCACAAAAACAAGATAAAAATGTGAGTTTAATAAAAAACAATTACAAATTAGCTTAATATAGCAAATTTAAATACAATAATACAGTATATATTCTTTGAAAGAACTATGCAATGGGAGTGCATGACTGGATTTATTTACTTGGACATACTCCATTGCGAAATAAATGACTGTTAAAAGAAAACTAAAAATAATAGAAGAAAACATAAATAAGCAGAGTATGCTTTAGTCATCAGGATACATACATACATGAAATTCTAAAACTAGAATCTTTCTAAACTCATTGAGGCCATCAATAAAGATCACCTATGAGAAAGAAACCAATGGCAGCATTCCTTTCCTGGACGTACTAGTTAGCAGGGAAAACAGCAGTCTGGAAACCAAAGTATACAGGAAACCTACACATACAGGCCAATACCTACATTTTGCATCCAACCACCCTAAAAGCACAAAAACTGGCATAATACGCACACTAGCCAACAGAGCTGAGATTATTTGTTC